>JBBPFQ010686848.1:0-15074 GCA_037974815.1 Kaempferia elegans | reverse complement strand
TAGGTTATCGCTAAACTCATTCCCCCCTCAATCATACCCATTACCATTCTCATTACCAAATATATATATACCAAGGGCCCCCTGAGTTTAACGATAACCTAGGGGGTGTGAGTTATGAAATTAGAGGTATGAAACTCATATATTGATTCTAATTCCCGTCTACCAAACATCAAGAATAGAAATGAAACAAATTTCATTCCCAAGAACCACTAAACCCGCCTACCAAGCCCCCCTCAATTTATACTTTGATTAAAAAAAACAGATTCTAACTTATATATATAGTTATTTATTTGTTTTGTTTTGTTATCAGAGAAAATATGAAAATTTTAACAAATCTTCTTGATTTCTTTTTAGAATATAGCAACAAATAAATCCTCAGAATCCACGGGGAAATTAATCATTCCTATTCATGAAGCATGCAATTTCAGGATTATTTATATTTTGATTAATATATATATATATATATATATAATTATTTTTTTATTTTGTTTTATTGTCAGAGAAAATCTAAAAATTTTAACAATTCTTCTTGATTTCTTTTAAAAATATAGTAATAAATAAATAAAATTACAATTTGAGATTTTATTTTAGCGTGAATTAGGGAAGAAAATTATAATTCCATTTGTGGAAGGGAAAAGCTCAAACAAGTCTCTCATTGCTTAAAAAAATTGAACAGGAGTTTTTTATGTAGAAAATAGGTCCAATATTAACATGTTTCGATTAAATTATGTTCATCTATGGTAAATTTTGATATTGATTATATTTTGGTCCAACAACTTTGTTCAATATATTATTCTCGAGATAACCTCAAAATTATATTTTTCTCATGCTGTTTAAAAAGGTTTATTTTATTTTGATGTTATGAAGAGATAAGTCTTGTTCAAACGTTTTTCGTTTATTTATTTACCTTTTATTCAAGAAGTCAGTTATCTCGGAAGGGATCCCTTATTCACACTCGAGTATTGCCATATCAAACAATTGAATTCATATAACTAATGTAGATCACATTCTAGATCCACTTTTTCAAGGTAAAAAAAACTCTTCCAGTATCTAATCAATTTGGATAATCATCTTTTACTGCAATATTAAAAAAATCTCTTTATCCCAGATAAATCCTACCAAAGTATGAAATTGACTGTTCAAAATTATTGATTTGATGGTTCTAAAAATATCAACCCTTAATCTTACCTGTCTAAGATATTACGATTGTTAGGAATTGTCAATTATGGTTTGATTTATTATTCACAATTATTCAATATTATTATTTATTTAAAATATTATATATTTATAAAAATTAAAATATATAAAAATGACTTATATCTATGTATCCCCTGATAGTATATAGGAATCAAAGCCCATATACTTTATTTACCTTTTTACCTTTGTTATTTTAGGAAATGACGTTATTACATTTATTTATAAAAATATAAATATAATACTTTTTTTTTATTGAAATGAATATTATAATAATTAATATATTAAATTCATATATCACATGTAAAATTTTTAGATGTCATTCTTTTAATTTTAAAAATTTATCTCATTATTCACTAAACCATAAATAAAAATTATAATTTTTAATTTGTTTTTTTAATATTTTTAATCTATTTTAAATATATAAATTTAATATTAATGACATGCAATGAATATAAAAAAAATAAATCATCAATAATAAATTAATAGATAAGTTTAAGTTTATCAAAACTTGTATTATAACTAACATTATTAAATGTTGAAAATATTTTAAAAATTAATCCATATTTTTTTAAAATTAAACATATATGTTGTGAACAAACTACAAATTTAACCGGGTGCTTATTTCAATGTGTTACTTCAATGATCCATAATCGCTGCCTTATCGAAATTATAAGAGACTTTATAATACTTTCATTTTATACGCAATTCCCTAAAGATATCTAATAAAGATGATTTTAAAGATATAGTATCCTGATTTTTAAAAGTTTCAATACTTCGTTATATCTTAAGCGTCGAAAGTTGATCTAGTTCATTGACGCTAAATTGAATGTTATCGAGATCCACATTCAGATATTCTTACTCTTCCAAGATTAAAATGACAAGTAGAATTGGAGAATTGAAATTATAAGTGATTTATATTTTGAAATTAAAAAAAATGAGCGTAAAAAATTAAAAAAAAAAACGTTAAAGAAAAACGGATACGAAATCATAATTATTAATTTGGAACCGGAAACTGTAATCAGTCCAGCCCCAAATGGGCCGATGTTGATTCCAACTTCGCCTCATTTAATGGATCCGACTCGGCCCATCGGAGGGTCTATCCTAGGATCGGAACAACAAAGACCACGTTTCTTGTTCTTTTCAGAAAATATAAAAAGGGAAATAACTGAGGCTTCACATGATCAATAATCACTGTCCATACCTATTTTGATGTATCCTAATTAAAGATATTTATAACATAAATTTGCATCGAAAGCCTAGTCTCAATGATCATGACATCTGCAGCAGTTCGGTCTAATAATCCGTTGTGGCTCCTTTAATATGTGCTTCCCATCCGGGAATCAAGAATTCATCCTCTTTGCATGCTTTATCTGGAGTGCTGCACTAACCACGTTTCCCCTCGTGATAACACCTACCTTCAGTGGGTATGCTGAAAACCTCAATAGCAAAAACTAAAAAAAAACTACAATTTAACAACTGGAACATCACATACCAATTTACCAGCACTGTCAACTACTGGAAATCTGCGGTGTTTTGTCTCCAGTAGCAGCCTGCATTTAACAATTGCAATTTGTTTAGCAGTTCAACATTCTTGCTGAAACATAAAGATGGGAGACACTGTAGAACCTTGCAGCATCTTCCAGATTGGTAGTTTCACGAACCACAAGAGGGGCATCAGTCATCACCTCACCAATAACTTTGCCGTTTGTTTTACGTAGCAGCTTTTGGATTTCATTGAATGTCTGCAACAGTATAAGAATGTGAGGTTCAGCATTCTGACACATAATTCAGTGTGCATATGGGTCTAGTTATTCCAAAAGAAACAAAATAGCATCTTATTTGGGTCGTATATCTCAATGTATCATCCACGAGAATTTGCCATTGTCTGGGTAAACAATAAATTTTACAAAAATGCTTCTTTCTGCATGTTTCACTTCCACAACTACAATATAAAAAAGAATGCACATTAATTATTCACAAGGAACTAGTACCAATAGGCCTAGGCTTGACGTTACCCATCATGGTTAATTATATTTTTTTAAATACCAATAGGTCTAATGTCACATCATAGTCAATAAACAATACAGGAATTTGTTGCTGCGATAACTACACTCAGAGGCAAATATAATCTAGCAACAATAAGGCTTTTGAAGTTCCATGTATGAGCTCTTGCCTTATCAGGTGCATTTATTTTCTTACAGGATTTCTTGAAACAAAAAAAAAATAATTTTATTGCATCACCATATATTATGAAAAAAAAAAATCCCCTAATGGACTTAACTACCAGAGATTAAGTATGTGTTAGACTTAATATGATATGTTATTTTAACTAATGGCATTCTATAATTATGGACTAACATGTTGTCATGTTGACAGGAGATCCTTAATTCAAGATATATGATTTATTGTAAGTCTAATACCACTACCATGGAGAGTATTGGCAAACAGTTAACAATCTTAGACTATAGAGGTCGGGCCATAAAAAAGGGACCATGCTGCTTACTGCTAAGTGAAGTAACAATTCACCTTGTTTCAAAAAATATCTCAAACAAACCAAATTTGCAGTATCACCTAACCATATTTGTTCTGAAAAAAATATATTAAGCAGAGAAATAATATGTATTACAAGGAAACAAAGAAAGCAAATATGACTCACTTTCCATGAACTATCAACCTCAGGAAACATGCTTGTATCAGTTTGTCCACTACCTGAGAAGAATAGGAACCTTTAGATAGTGCATTGTCTACGATAGAATTATAGAACTATAAATAGAAATCTAAATCATTGCTCTTGTTGTAAAAGAAAATAATTACATTTGAGAAATAATGGTTTCAAGATGCCTTAAGCATAGAAGTGCATGACATTCTCCTAATATGTTAGGTACCTTTAGTGTTCTAAGTTATAGAAAATTTCTCCTAGATTTTTTAAAAAAAAAAAATCAAGTGAAAGTCACAATTCCAACTGCAAACGATAGTGGCAAGAAAATTCAGCTTTCTTGGAGAACCTATTTAGCCTATGAACCATCAACTTAAACAGCCATCCACCTTCACTAGGACCCCGACAGCATAAGACCATTTGAAAGGAACCATTATTCTTGCAGTTGCAATAAGAGCAATTTGACTAACATCGTATCACTTTCGAGCGACCACATAAAGTTTTCATGTAATATTGCCAACCATAGTACATTTACAGCACCTCTCTCATGTGCATGTCACATGATGAACACTCTTAGACGGTAATAAATTAGTATATTATAGAATTATGTCATGTTGTGATTCCTAAAAATCTCAGTACTCTAAAAAGACAGAATATGCATTTTAGTTCGGTAGAATTACATACACAATACATTCAGTTTTGACAATGAAAAATAATTAACAAAACCTGAAATAGAATCCAGAGCTAACAAATCATAATCTGAAACCACACCAACCTGCAAAGCCAAAAGAGAAAGAGACACCATATGATTAAAGAATTCATTGGCAAATATAGACAAGTGAAGCATTAAACAATAAGGCAAACAAAATAAGCATAATGAATGAAAGATGAACTTCCACACAGTAGAGAGGAATCAAGATATAGTAGAATAAAATCAACATTTGCAGGACCCAATAACGATGAACTAAAAGTCAGAGGGATATGAAAGAAGAGAGCAGACTGCTGCAACAGAGTGTAGCACCATCAATTCTTGCCCTTATTTTCCATTCCCACTCATTTTTTCCTTTGACAAAAGGCAACTCACCTAGATCAGCTTTACTTATATCTATTACATCTTCATTTCCATTTCTATTGTTCTTAAAGAGAATTTGTCAAAAATCAACTATTCATAACAAAAGCCATAATTGCTTTTGCATCTAAATGATGTAGTATATCATTCTTTATTATATCTGAACCTCAAGGAATAAAAGGGAGAAAAGTGGCGTTCCTTATACATAACTAACAGCCCTCTAGCATAACTACTATATGATCAACTAAAATATATCCACCTCTCAAGAAAAAAGCGATATGTATAAAAAAAGGTGATATGATAAACTCATTTGAATTCGTTGTTCTATTTTCCATTATTCCAACATTTTTATTCCATAGTTCATTTTTTCTAGGAGAACTGTACAAGTTAAATATTCAAATCCCTCCTATAACTACAAAGAGAAGATAGAATCTCAATTTCTAGCATAACTTGTTTATGATCAACTGAAACATATCAACTCTCTTTAAAAAGTCATATGGTGAAACATGAAAAAGGATGAATCAATTTTCACATAGTCATCAAGAAATAATAGTTAAGATATGGAGGAAATGTTCTGTGGCAACAAAATGCTTGATTATCACAGAGAAGTATTTGATAACTGAAAACAAAAGAAATGCAGCAAAGAAACTTGCATACCAAGTTCCAGTCATCATCAATCACAGGAAAGCCGGTGACCCTATTCTCTACTAAGAGCTCCAGTGCTATTCATTTCATTTGATGTGTTGATTCAGAAAATTTCCATGGACAAAAAGAATAAAAAAGTTAACAATTGTTACCTTCATCGACTGATGTAGAAGGCTTTACAACATGAAGATCTTCCTTCTTGGTCATAAAATCACCAACTGTGTAAACCCCATTGTCTTGCTACAGTTTGAAAAGTACAAAAATTTAACCAACAAATATGATTTACAGAACCATGTTCATTGTAGCCAATACTAATTGGAAAAATAAAAGTTAAGAAAGCCACATGGAAATCATTATACTCTCACAGTAGTATTAGCGACAGGGATGAAATAGATTTCAGCTAGGTTAGGTGCACTGAGTTTAAGTGCATATCAATTGATGACTGTTTGATTGTACCATATAACCTAAACAGAGCCCTTATAAGTTGTAACCACCCTATCGAAACTAAGATAAAAGAACACAAGAAATATATAGATCCAAGATTACCCTTGTTGATATCCCCAAGCCAAACAACACTCTAAGTACTCGATTTCCCAGTTGCAAATCATTTAAAGCACAATGTGTAGGCCTCCCACTGTAAACAATACAACTTACTTCAATTAGCCTCTCTTCCTACATTATCAGGTTTTCATAAGTTTTTTTTTTAAAACATAAGAATTATTGGCTAGCTTCAATTAACAATTCATTATGAGAAGAAGTGGTTCTTATGAAAACAACTAGCTGTAGAAATTTTAGGATTTCAGCTATTGCAAAATCCCATGTTTCAGCACTGATCGATGCTTTCCATTTTCACCTTTCATTCTTTAGATGGCCATGTATATTGTCTTCTATTTGGAAA
This sequence comes from Kaempferia elegans, assembly GCA_037974815.1. Classification (NCBI taxonomy): domain Eukaryota; kingdom Viridiplantae; phylum Streptophyta; class Magnoliopsida; order Zingiberales; family Zingiberaceae; genus Kaempferia; species Kaempferia elegans. The sequence goes on along the minus strand of JBBPFQ010686848.1, from coordinate 8,609 downwards.
GTCAGAGAGGTAACCTGTGTATATAAATTTGCATTGCAAACCAAAGAAATACAGAATACAAATATGCAACCTTCCCATAGCTTTGTCAATTAACAATTCATGTAAAAAAACAAAAGCTTTTCCATACTATACTGTTCTCTAGTACACCATGACTCCTCTCGTGGACATCTACAGTGAAGAGAAGGTGAGGGCGAAGGCTTTCCCCATATAGGGCACAAAATTAAGTCCTCATTGACACAACAAAAAGGAACTCGCGGAAAAAGTGAAGAAAAAGATAGATTCGCACCGATGTGACGGTCCCGTTGTGAGCTAGGGCAACGGGTGGTGATGCAGGAGCCGGAGGACGTACAACGAACAAGCGCTGACGCCTTGGAGAGAGGAATGGAGCGGGGCGCCGGCTATGGAGGGGGAGCAAGGAAGGCGATGCATTCACGCCGAGAGTGGGAGGAGAACGGACAAGGACAATCTCCGTGGATAGCATCTCCTCCCTCGATACCTCTCTCTCCTCGCTCGCTCGCTCCCTAAATAGAGGTCGTTGCCTCGCCGCGGGTGCAGACGTGCAGACTGGGGAGTGGTCCAGAATGAAGGCTTCGCGGGATACTCCACACAGCTTGTGATTTTTTTTTTTTTTTTTTTTGCTTCATCATTCTTTGCCCAAATTATTAAATATTCTTATAATAATTTTTAAAAACACTCTATTTTAAAAAACTTTCACTTAATTTTGGTCAAAATTATTTTAATGTATTTTAAATTAAATAATTTTAGTTAAATTTATTTTAATAGTGATCAAAATTTCATATGTACTATGCTAATTTGATAAAATTAATTAATACAATAGGACACATTTAGTAAATAGTCTTAATCATTTTGTATTAAAACGATTATAACCTAAAGCATTTGACCAAATTTACTTCAACCAGTTTTGTTAAAAAATATTATTTGTAATTTGCTCGAAGCAATTTTAAATAAAGTCACTACTTTGATTTCTAATGATTTTGACGCAGAATAATATATATTAGCATGCATACCCATGGTGCACAATCACCGTAGGCGACTGAGTGTGGGAAGCCGCCCTCCCACTAAGTCGTCCATGGGTGTCGCACATGGGCGGGTGTGTAGGGTAATATTTTCGTATATAATACCTTTTTTATAATAATAATAAGAAGAAGAAGAAGTATTTTTTATTCTATTTTAAATATTTTTAAAAATATTTAATTATGAGGAGTATTTAAAAGGTATTTTGTGGGTCACGAATTAGTTCTCTCAATACTAAACGATTGGAAGAAACTAGCGTCGGAAGAATATTGCGAGCTCCTTTCACCCTCTCCAAGGTTTCTTTCTCGTGCTGTCTCGTTCACCTCTCTTCTTCTTCTTCTTCTTCTTCTTCTTCTTCTCTGATCCCTGATTAATTCCTTACCGATCTCAATGACTAGGGTTTCTGCTCCTCGGATCTGAGATCGCCTCGAGTATATCTCTGTCGCACCTCCTGGATCAAGGAGACGGGCGTCCTCTTCAACCGGATGCTCTCCTCGTGGTTGCTCTAATTGATTCCTAACCGATCTCAGTGACTAGGGTTTCTGCTCCTCGCATCTGAGATAAAGGAGATGGGCATCCTCTTTACCCGGATGCTCTCCTCGATCTTCGGCAACCGCGAGGCGCGGATCCTCGTTCTAGGCCTCGACAATGCCGGGAAAACCACCATCCTCTGTGAGTTACACCCCTCCCTCCCTTGTTCCTTCACTATTTCCTTGGATCTGTGGAGTTGATCCGGTGCTTTGTTTCAGATCGGCTTCAAATGGGCGAGGTTGTTTCTACGATACCAAGTCGGTGAATCTCTCTCTCTATCTCTCTCCCCCTTTTTGATGTTTGGAAGATTCCAACTGTTGGTTGTCTTGTTCCATTTATATTTTGTTTTGTTTCAGCGATTGGATTTAATGTAGAAACGGTGCAATATAACAATATCAAGTTGCAAGTCTGGGATTTGGGTACGTCATTCATTCTCTGATATTTCTTTGTTTGATCTAAATGCTTTCTGTTAGTAGATAATACTGTCTTTAAATTGACATGGTCGATTGATCAGATTTTCATTTTATTGCTACACTTGTGGTTGATGCTTAGTTAGGTTTAGATGGTGTTATCATTTCTCTTAGTGATGTTTGGATAGGATCCTAGAATGATGACTGTGATGCATATTTGTGATAACATCGATCATTTTAGATGTAAGCATTCCACTTTTCATTTTTAGTGAGCTTCATGGTTCATTCAGGAACGAAGATGAACTAGATCTACCAAGTGTGAATTGGAGCCTCTTGATCATAGAATTATCTGGGTTTGATGCTCATTGCTGGCACATTTTTTTGAGCCTCTGTAATGGTTATTGGGTTACTGGTTATTGGGTTAAGGAAATGGATCAATATTACTTAGAAAGAAATATTTTGTTCTTCAATGACGCAATGCTAAGAAAAAAAGTAGGAATTGAAGCGAGTTTATGGTAATGATTGGGGTTACTGATAGACTTGCATAAAACTAGTTATAGTTTTTTTTACCTAATTGATGAGCATTACTTGATCCCTTCTTGCATGGATTAAGTTAGATATAAAAAAATTCACTTTGGAATCAAAGTAATTCTTGCTTTGCTTTTGGTTGAGGAGGGCTTACTTCTTTCTTCAAAACCCATTGGCATTTGCATAATTGATTGTTCCATTTGTTTATATTTGATATATTGTCTAGCTAGTATTGAATGCCACACTGATGAGTTCTTAAACTAGATGCTAACCTGATCAAACCCTTTCTACTTATTGTTGAAGTTTGGCCTACCAAGCCTAATGCCAGCCATTGCATTTTGGGTATGGTTATGATATAGTATTTATTTATAGTATGCAGAGATTTATCATAAAATAAAGCAGTTCTTTGCTTTAAAACTTTCAATTCTTTAGTAATGGATGCACTGTTGACTATTCTAGTGAATGTCTGCATTCGGTTGAGGATAGCACCAATGTCGGTTCAAAGAGATTTAGAATTGCATTTGGATTTGAGTCAACCTCATGAACTTGGATCTTGATTTTATTTATTGTAAGACTACATTGGCACTCTTAACTAGTAAACACAATCAAAAATGAAAAATCTAGATATTAGTAGCCAATGTGGCCTTACGAGAATTAAATTATGGGATAGATATGTCATTTTAGTTACTTTGAATTCATTGTTTGTTTGTTTGTTAGTTGTTTTTGCCTCATTTAAGGATAGATATGAAATGATCTTGACTTATATATTACAAACCTTCTTTGCTGTTTGTTTTATCTTTTGATGATTTTGTTTCTGACATGACTTTATTGCTTAACTGAACAGGTGGACAGACAAGTATCAGGTAGCCCCTTTCCAGTTTTTACCAATCAATGTCACCATGGTTTCTGCATCTTCAAAATTTACTTGTCCATTTTCAAATTCTTTCCTGTTGGGTTGCCTTTCCTTTTAAAGAAAGGTGGAAGAATGATAGAAAAAATCTGCATTTTTTTTTTTTTGGAGAGAGAGAGGTGTGGAAAGGAACCGAGAGGTTTTTTCCCCTTTCGGCCTCTCAAATATATGAAAGTTGTCATCACAACGCTCTAACTCGGTCCATTTGCCATCTCTTCAAGTGAGATCTTTACTTTTTTAGAAAATAAATGAGGATATAATACATTTCCTAATTCCTCTTTGTTTCCATTCTTTCCTTACAAGAGAAAAATAGGTTTTTTTATTTATTTCCTTCATTTTCCATCCCTACCTTTCTTTCTTTTCTAGTTTCTACCTCTCTAAGGGAACACAATTTTAAAGTCTCATCTCAAATAATTCTACTCTAGATTGGAGTTCATATTCTGTACATCAACACGTGCTGATACTTCATTATGTTTCATATTGGATTTAGTGTCCTTGAAAAATTGGAAGGGATATTTTTTTCTGTGAGTGTTATCCTAGTTTAACTAGGATAACACTATGCACATCAACTATAGTCATATTCCGCACATCAACTATAGTCATTTTCCTGAGTATTATCCTTATTCAAACTAGGCTAGTTTGTACATGCATGAACTCAATTTCTGAGTCAAATTTGTATTATCTTTAATATTATGTGAATTATGATATTTTAAATTTTCTCATAATATCATAAATCACTCAGATGCTTGAATATTTTAATATAAACATATGATTTTATTGATTCCGCTAGTTTGACCAATATACTAATAGTGAGTCATAGCTGGATTAGGTCATTGGTCGGTCAAAGTCTAATGTATACCCACAGATATTGTTTTATTTATTTTGGCATATGCACTAATTATTGATGCACTATAATAACTAAAGTCATCATGCTTTTTTTTTTTCTTTCTTTGTAGACCATATTGGAGATGCTACTTTCCAAACACTCAAGCTATCATATATGTTGTTGATTCGAGTGACACTGACAGGCTGGTTACAGCTAAGGATGAATTCCATGCTATCTTAGAGGTACATAAGTTGCAAATGTATGTTTTTTACTTTGTAGTTAGATGACAGCCAATTGCACCTGAAATTAAAGTAGGCAATCAGAAATTTTACTCAGAAAATCCATTAAGTTAATATCAGATGATCATTATACTCAATAAGGAATGTAATGGTCTTGACTCTGTGTCCACGCATTGTTTTCAAACTTATAGTTATCATCTTATTTTCAACATCACTGGGTTATTATGTCCTTAAGGAACTATGCTGCTGCATCCAAATATGTATCATTTTCTTCTTGTATGGTAGTGTGTTTATTTTGTGAAGCTGGCAAACCTTGTGCAACACTTGAAAAATCTACTGGCTTCCATCCTTGAAGACCAACTCATCTCTTGAAGACCAGTGTTTTGTTAGTTTGAACTAGCTATGGATTCTAAATGGCATGAGTTCAGCAAGACCTAGAATCTATGTGCTGCTGCATACCATTTGCAATCTTGTTGCCCAACAATAGGATTTTATTATATAGTCACTTGATTCAAGAACTCCACATTGGCATACATGACTCTGTTAACAGAAAGAAAGTACCACTTATCAGGATTATCATAGGCAATAGCATCATAGTCTCATAGATTTGATGATTTCTTCAAATGTGAAAGGTTAAATACTTTGGGAAAGTTAGTCACAAGTCGATAGTCACTTCTTGTGTCTTTTATGGAAAAGCTGCAGATTGAATATATGCTAGTCTCTGTGTTTGACCTCAAATTTTGGTGTGCATGAAAATTACCGTTTCTCATGTATCTTAATCTCAATTGTTAATGCATTATCAAAGATAAAGATTTATCGACCATGAACTCATTTAGAAAGTATTCATAGTTGAATTTTTACAATCACCATTATGTGATTGTTGTAATGGTCCCCATCATAGTTTGTAGGATCGGGATCCTGCACAAGATCGATTTGGGTCAGGATCGGATCAATAGGAATGGTCAAGATCAGATAGGTGGATCGGATATTGATTCTGTTGATTTGAACACGAATACCAGAAATAATCTTCTAAACATATGTTGATTCGGCAGAATACTAGGAAATAGACATCCAAAATTTGTAATTTTGGGGAAAAGAACGAAAGAAAATATTCGTGATGATCAAAACTGTCGAATATCAACTAAACAAATATTTTAATTAGTCTCAAAACCCTAATGATGCAAAAGATGAAAATAACCCTATTACAATGACAAAAAATGTTTGGAGCCTTCGAAAAGATTTTCAACAATGTTTGTTGGGCCTAAGATTGGGCGATTACGTGTTACATTTGGCAATAAATGTAGATCTCTAAATGAATTTCGATTTGATATGTTGTGCACGGTTCAATTAGAATCAAAAGTTATGACCCTCAAAGTGTAGAATCATAGCGATCCTGTACGACCCCAATGATCCTGCTCCGATTCCACTACGAAACTCGGTCCCAATTGATCCCAGATATCCTACGATCCAGATCGTGATTTTGCAAACCATGACCCCCATCCCCAATAGATGCATAGAACAATGAAGTATTTACAAGAGATATGGCTAGTAATAAAAAATTTGGGGAACAGAAAACCTAAACTAAAAATTGACACCACACATTAAGCACCAAATAGAGGAGTTGGAAACTTAGAAGTCTTGCTTTTGGTTTTGAATCTTAGATTTTAGAATATGAATGACTACAAGATTAAACAAAGAAGATAGCTACAAGAGATATGGCTAGTAATTGAAAAATGGTGGGGGGTGGGGAGGATGTCAACTAAAATTTTTACCTGTAGCACTAAGTGCCAAACATTGTTGGAATCTTAGATATCTTGTTCATAGATTGGATCTTAGAGATTTAGAATATAAATGAGTACAAGATTTCAGCATGCTGTGATGAGTTCTGATCCTTATTTACTTTTATTTGTTATTTATTATCTTTTCTTGTCACACTTGGAGAAGTTCATGCTACAATCTTATTTATAACATGTAGTTGTGCCCATTTTGTCCATCTGGTTTCTAAATATAATAACCTCAAAAGATGATAAATAACTTATGGAAGTTAAGAGCATTGGGAATGACTCATCATATTATCCATTAAAGAACTATAAAACCATCGTATGTTTTTGGATTATTAGTTTCTTAACCCGTTATTTTGATGGAACAATAACATAAAATGTTCCACATGGACAAGATCATGATCGAATCTCTGATCTCTATATCATATGATGATCATATAATTTTAGAGCTACCTACAATTTGGATTCAGCGGAACAGCATGTAACACTCCATTAGTCATATGTATGCTGGCAAAGCACTGTAAATTTTCATAGATTTCTATCAAATATATTGCATTGGATGAATTTACATATTTATTTTATGGCTGTATCTATGATGGTAATCCATCATTTTTTAATGTTTTTTTGTAGGAGGAAGAGCTAAAAGGTGCCGTTGTCCTTGTGTATGCTAACAAACAGGTGAGCGAATTACTCCCGTCCGAGACAAGTACTTATTTCTCTTCTTTCCCTATCTTTTTTATACAGGGAAGTTGAGCATGTAATCTTTTGATGCTTTTCACTCATTTCCTTCCATTGTCTGAGAGCTTACTGAAGTATTATGTTGTGTTACTAAAGATTCAATGTGATCTTATCTATAAATGCGCAGGATCTTCCTGGTGCTTTGGACGATGCTGCAATAACAGAAGCCTTGGAACTTCACAAGATAAAAAATCGCCAGTGGGCTATCTTCAAAACTTCTGCTATAAAAGGAGAAGGGCTATTCGAGGGTTTGGATTGGTATGCTCTATAAACCTTTTTGATATGCAGATTAAGTACTAGCAAATGAGGATCACATAAATAAGTTTTTTAAAAGTATATATATTTTGTTTTATAGTGTTGTAACATAACCTGCTTCACTTGGAATGATTGTTTATTTTTCTTTTGTTTTGGCTTTTTCTGTTTTTTTTTTAATGCAGGCTTAGCAACACTCTGAAATCTGGGTAACATTTTGCAAGACCTCGTGGACGCAGTCATGTAGGCACAGGTGTATTCTAAAGGCTGCTTGTAGTTGTATGTTGTCTAACATTGATTTAATATCTTGTTTCGATGTTCGCTAGTCGGAGATATCATAGTACAAATTTTACATGCAAAGGGTTGAAGTCATTGGAGTGTTTTTTTTTTTACCTTATTTTATTCTACGAAATTGTCTTTGGAACCAACAAGAAATTCAATTCTTAAGCAATTGATTGGCTGCATCAGCCACCTGAAATGTTGATCTAGTGATCTCATTTGAAATGACAAGTCATTTTTCATTTCAAAAATTGGAAAGAGAAATAATTTGTACAAGGAAAAAAAAACTCAATGAAAAGTTTAAGAATAGATTTATAATATGATAGGGTCCATAAAAAGTGAAATGATGAGCCATAAATTTATGTGTCTATCCTGAGCTTACAAGACATCATTTGCATGATCCAGAAATCTTCTACAATGTCAATATTACAACTTAATGACCTCCTTTCCCTATGGGCACCCTGTTATGCAAAAAATCACCACAGATGCAACAACCTTAGCTTGTTCAAATCTAATGGGAAAAAAACAAACACGAGTTGGAAACAATGTTTTGTCTATGGCAACACAAGTAATAATGAGTGCATCACTTAATTGTTATTCCATCAAGGCATCACAAGGCACGGGAATATTCGTCCAGATTTCTAGTTTAATTGTATGTTTTTGTTGTATAATTTCCAATTGAGCAATGGTATGCACAGAGAAAAATCTTAGAGAAATTCAGGGATATACACATAAATTTATGATCTACCATTTCACTTTTTATAGGTCCCATCATATTATGAGTCTATCCTTAAATTTTTCATTGAGTTTTTTTTCCTTGTACAAATCATTTCCCTTGCAAAATAATCATCTAATTGAAATGACATTGTGAAGTTGTGACAAAACCGATCCAGTTCTTACCACTTTCGGGGGAAGCCTTGCCCGAGGAGGAATAATGCACGATGATTTGGCTGTTCTTTGTGAGATTTCGCCCGAGAAAGTTTAATTCATAATCACTCAGTGAAAATGAACGGCATTCGACCTCATTCACGCATGAAAAGTTGAGCAATGAGCTAAAGTTTATATTTTAAATTTACAAAC
>JBBPFQ010686742.1:0-15077 GCA_037974815.1 Kaempferia elegans | reverse complement strand
TGCAGAAGCCTACAGAGAAAAGATGTGACATAAAACATGTAGGAAGATATTGTTGTTGATATGCAATCAAATTACCAGATTCTGACATAACCCAATAGCATAAGGTGCCATCTCTTCACCAAATCTGTCAACGATGGTCTCAAGAGTTAAAACAAGGTCCTCATTCTCCACTTCGTTCATAAGTTTAAAGAATTCTGCAGAGGCAAAATTGCTTTAAGGGACCAAATTGTGAATATAAGAACTACAATGATTAGTGAAATATTGCATTGATAAACAATAGAGAGAGTGATGGAGAGGGAACTACTTAGGTTGAAAGATCCAAAATTATATATATATATATATATATATATATAGTTAAAGAGGATTATATAGGGTGAATGATCCAAAATAATTTTCCCTACTTTCTTATAACTGCAAATCATATATCATATAGTGTGTGACAAAAAAATGTTGGGATAAAAATAGCAGGAACATACCATCAAGTAACTGAGGCAGAATTGGGCGTATCTCATTTAGATCTGTAAGAGAAACAATACAGTCAGATAATTAGTTGTCCTTAACACAAACACTTAGGCCCTGTTTACTAGGGAAGACTGGAAACTAGGAAGACAGAAAATAGGGGAGAGACAGAAATGGAGAAGGAAACGCCTAATCTTGTTCACTTTGGGAAGATGGAAAGATAGGACAAGTTCAATACATAATGTTTCCAAACCTATCCTTCCCCAACTTCTTTCAGCTTACTCCCTCTCTTCCTACTAATATCCCTGATCTTCCAAACATCACAATCCCTAGTGATCTGGCTCCTTGCCACATTCTTCACCCTCCTCAAATCTCTAGAGGTCTTCCATATTTCACATTCTGGCGCATCACCACGTAACATTGATTGGCATATGCCACTCACAAGAGATCAACACACTAAAAAAGAGCTCACAGAACAACAATAAATGCATTTGGCACACAGGTGTCCTCTCAATTCGATTCAAGGGAGCTTGCAGTCACGAGCAAGCATTCCAGCAACAACAGCTTGCCCTTTGCAAGAGACCCCTTATGACCTCCTCAGCTCAGGGAGGTCATTTCATATGACATTCTCAGTCTCACAGAATGTTAGCAGGAAGGAGAAGAACAACCAATGTAATACACATGCACGAATAGGAAGAGCACAGTGATGGCTGGTTCGCTTTTTCCTCATTTTTCAAAAAATGAATTAGAAAATAAGGAATACAAGCATATCCCTCCACTTTTTTTATCTAACATCAACCTTCTCTCCAAGTAAATAAAATCTCAATATATCTCATTTGAACTTCTTCTGAACTTAACCTCTTCCTAGATTTTTCTCCAAGTAAATAAGGCCTTCATGTCAAGTAAAGAAATCATATTGAATAAACTGACCTACGCATGCCTCAACAAAAGAACGCAAAGCAAAGACTGAATCAACGCGCACAGGAAGCTCTGGATCTTTAAAGCCAGCAATGACACAATGAAACACTCTGCGGAAATTGTTCTGATCTGAGAAGCTGATATTGGCATATTGCCCTGCAACCCATGCTGCCTGATAGACCAAAAAATAAAAGGATATCAAAATAACCAATTAGCTAAATAGAAGACTTTAATCACAAGAACAGAAGGAAGATTGGCAGCGTTGACAATAAAAATGTAAACTAAATTAATCAAAGATCAGCAAGAAGTAGCATTGTGAAATCTATAATAACCTGTACTTAATTTACTCAAATAAAACGTCAATATCTCCAGGAAACAATATGGAAGGGAAGAAAACTAGCAATGAAGCAGACCAAGTTGCAACATAAAGAAGCCCACGGTGTTTCTAGCATAAAATGAATGTTGGGGACAATGAATTGTGAACACAACTATACAGTGAAGAAATAAACTCTACCATTCCATTGGTGTATCATAAAACAAAAGTCAAATGATTTAAAAGTTAACAAAGTTTTAGAAAAGCAACCTTTGCCCGTAGATGACCAACAGGACTTGTGAATTCTGGAAGAACATGTTCAATTAACATTCGCTCAAGTTCTGACTTGTAAGGCTCTGCTTTCTTCAGTTTATGACACAAAGCTCCAATTGCTAAAAGAGCACCATCTTTCTGACGATATGGCTTAAATTCCACAGGTGCTTCATTATATCTGGTTCCCATAAACATGATTAAATGAATAGTTCCTTGTAATAAAATTTTCATTAAAGTAAAAGGTACATAAAAGTGTACCTCCTGAAAACATTCACAATGAATTGAATGAACTTCTCAAAGTTTGCCTTCCCACGCTTTCGCATTAATTCACTCACGAAATCCATGGCAGCAGTTCGCGGACTATATAAATCTTCTATTATATCTGTACAAAAGAAAATACTATTTATGCAATCTCATCTCAGGGTATGACAATTTTGAGAAAGGTGGTTCCAGTACCCAGATTTAGTAGCAGGACAGTCTAAAAACTCACCATATCCCTTCCTGACATATTCATGTGGATCTTCAGTCCACAAATTCTGATCGTTGTCATTGAAACACATGAGTGGAAAAACTATCTCAAAGAGAACAATGTCAAGCTGGGGTTGCAGCAGCTGGTACATGCTATTCTTCGGAATACTACATAAAGCATTGGGAAGAATGAAATCAATGCTAAATGGCATCATGGATTACTTCTATCAGAAGATGACCACGGGAAGATTTAAAAAACGATTTCAATGCAGAAAATGAATGAATAATTGCTAAAACATAATTAGTAGCAGCAGCACGAGAACAATAACTTACAGCTTAACAAAAGTGGAAATGGCATTCAAGTCATAACTTGAATATTTAGAGGGGGAGTGATGTTATATTAACAAAACAAATCAAAGAGTGTTCTAAATGAATAAAACATGACATAGTCAGCAAGAGAACAATAATTTACAACTTAACAAAAGTGGAAATGCATGCATGACATAACTTAAATATTGAGAGAGGAAGTGGTAGTATATAACTAAAAAAAAATAGATTGTTCTAAATAAATAAACAGGGCATAATACAAGAAATATAAGTAACAAATTCTAGAGATAATACTTGTCAGCCTTTGAATTTTTTTTATCACGCAAAAACATATATTAGAACTTTCTATATATTCTTTCCCTAATAGTTTACTTCGCATTCACTGTTTTAATTGAACTTATTAACATTCTGTGGTGGGGATACATCTCAAACTTCAGCTTCACATTCCCATCAAGAAAATGCTTATTGGATTGGAAAGAAGAATAGGCTACATGGCTATATCCTACTTTTTCTTCACCACCAATTCGTACAAGTTAATGGCAAACCAAATAAAAGATTAAGCATCCAACTAGAAAAAGCCACAAAAAAACAAGGAATAGAGGGAAGAGACTAAAATGGATACAGCACAAGAAAACATAAAAAGAGTATGCATTGGCCAAGACTTCTGTTTGCTATTTCATTGTGGTAAGGTTCAGAAAATTCTTCCTTGAATTTATTTAGAGGCTTGCAAAACACAACACACTCTGCAACTAAAGATTCATAGAATAAGTGAGAAAAGACAAAATAAAAGATAATGGAAAAGGAGCATAGAAGCTCAAAAAATACATCTGAAAATGCTATTGCAGCCCCAAAAATGAATTGCAGTAAAATAACAACACCTATCTCACTGTAACAGGCACAAATTTAGATATACGACTAAAAGTATATAGCAAACTATTTCAAGCAATAATAACCTGTTTCCAAGATATTGAAGTAAAAGATTGGTAACTCTATCTGGTAAATATTCTCCTATCCGAACAGCATTAAGCATCTGTAGATAACATCCCAAAATTCTTCCAGCATAGTTCTTTTGAAACATTAGAGCAAATGTTTTGCTTTCCGGCCTCTGAAGCTTCACATCCCCAAACCTGTAAGTCTTAATCACAAGTTAATTGAGAACAAGAAATGGCAAGAAACCTCATTCCCAAATCTGAAATCACCAACCGAGTGTATAAGCGATTTAAGATGTGAATTGTCCACTTTTTGACTTTCCACCATCCCCACGATTTTCTGACTTCTGGATCACTAGGTTGGCCATCCAAAGGAACTGGCCTTTCCAAAATATTTAAGAATAGAACCATCCACGATCCAAACACATTGGGATCAAACAGTGGCCTTGGGATTTCTAGCTGAGAAACAAAACATCCCAATAGAGAAAATGAAATTGTTTTTCAGCATCTGATAGAAAATAAAATATACATATTTGTACTTACATATATGGACGACCAGAATATCTTGCAAATGAGCTTAATTAGATCAGCCACTTCAATTGTAGGGTTAACTACATGAACAAGTTTATTAAATACATTAAGTAAGAGGGGAAATGTGTCTTCTATTATAAGATAAAGTGGAGTCCTCTCTTCATCTGATTTGAACCTAAAAGAAGCAAAAAATGATAAAAGTTAATCGTCAAGTGATGGAAGAAGCATACGCACCAGCAAATTGTCATAATAGAAGCTGATAACCGGCAAAAATTTTGAAATATAACAATTTGTTTCAGATAAAACAAAAGCAATTTTAGAATGTCAATATGTATTAGATAACTACACAAATAAGTGTTTGAAAATTAATTTTTCTAAATATTAAATATTTTATTAAAAACTAGATTTAAGTTATTGACATATGACAATTTATAAGAAAAAAATAGCATGAAATTAAATGATTATTTATTGCAATACATTGGTTGAATTTTAAGTAAATACCAAAAGATATTGAGAGGCAATATTTTATGTTTAATTATGGGAAATAGTATATATTCAAGTAAATTTACCAAAAGAAATTGTAAAGATGAAAGAAATATCAAGCAAAATGATAAGAAAAATGTGCAATAACATATGATTAATATTTATAATCATAAATGTATTTATTTTTAGGGAAAACAATCTTTCAAAAATCATTTCCATACATAGATAATATATATCTTTTATCTATATCTTATCAATTAATTCCATTCACCATATTCAAATTAGGCATAATTATTGAAGTTTAGTTAGCCGGTTAATAATAAAATCAAATGGATATTTATCAAAAAATATTTATATAAAAAAAATTCCATTCGTTATTTTGGTATACTTATTAAAATATTTGAACATGTAACTAGATAATATTTAGATAATTAATCGATAGGTAAATTACTTGTAAGAAAGTTCAATGTCATGATAGTAAGGTATTTAAGAAGCTTAGATGGCAACAATTAAAGAGATGGTTATTTGAAGTGTGCTATAAACAACAAGTAGCTCTTTATAACAAATGGACAGGTGGCAACAACAGTACTGGCCATCAAAATGTGTTTTTATATAGTAATAATAGTTTTTTAGAATTAGATACAATTAGATACGGTGTTTATAACCAACTAATATATATTAATTGTAACAAAGGCTTGAATCTAGCTAGTTGCTTTTTTTTATTTAAATAATATTTGTAAAATGGTCGGCAGCAAAAAGGGTGGTGGTTTTTTGAATTGTGTTATAGTTGACTAATAGATAGTTTATTATAACTGACTAGGTGTCAATAATCTCAGAAAAATCAATCATGTTCTAAAAATACCTAGGTTGCAGCAATAAGTCCTAGAGAAGATGATTGTTAAAATATGTTTATATACATATAGATAAAGGGCAACCCAGTACACGAAACTCCAGCTAATAAGGGGTCCGGGGAAGGGTCTATTGTATACAATCTTAACTAACTCTGCAAGAAACTGTTTAGACTCAAACCGCACACGGCAGCAATTTTACCATTGCACAAGGCTCACCTTCGTTTATATATAGATAGTTAGATAAATAAATAAATAGATAAATTCTAATATAGACAGCTGTGCATAATTACACAAATTTTGACTTCTCAAATGGTTCCCAATAAAACCTCAGCATATGCATAGACGAAATAAAAGAAGTATTTTTCTTAAAGGCAAAGAAATTTGTATTTGTTTTAAATATATATATGAAATCGCCAAAAGAAGGAAAATGTGATTATTTAGCATACTCACTCATATTTTCTAGCAAGAAATCGTAAGACATATAATGCTCCAAGAATTTGTTGATCTTGTGACATCAAATTGCATTTTACCCAGTGGAGAAGAGTTGGCCACTTTTCTGGATAATCAGCTAGGATAATTGTTTTGATGCATTCACCCAGTTGAGCTCTGTTAATTTCAAGAAAGTATTAGAGGAACAAATAATATACTACGAATGACTTATAAGTTTTCAGTACTAGGCGTTTGATGCCTAAAACTAAAGAAGCATGTCTTGAAGGCTTCACATACTAAAGATTTGAGCATTCGAGGGTGTAGAGAAAATGGGGTTAAAATTAAATCTGCACAAGCTATTGACCACAGAGATGGCTTAGGATTTATATTTATTAAGTTTCAATACTTTGAAAGACAAACTATAAGAAATGGATGAAGACAAGCTTCTAAGGAGAGAAAACGAATGAGGAGCTAATACCTAAGCTCATTGCATTATAGACTAACATGATGGCATCATATACTATGGCTCAGCATAAATCAACATCTTCTATTAAATCAACTAAGAAGATAATATTTCATTAATTAAACTATATGAAAATATGATAAAATCACCATGTCTGCTCTTATTTGGAATGAAATGAATAGTTTATCACAAAAGTAAATGTAGCAGATTATTGATGGCGTTTCCGATAGAACAGAATTCTGTAGATCAAAGGTGCAAATAAGAAAACAACACCTAGTCTGAGTGTCTGACAAAACTCAGCTAAAACCTAACCTCAAGCTAACTCACAAGCAGATATATGCGAAAGTTGTCTGCAATCAAAACCTAATTAAATCAATCATTGAAATAAATTCTAATTTGCACCAGCACATATTGTGTCAATGAGTCGGCAATGGGGGCAAGTCAAAATATGAAGTCATAAAAGGTGAAAAATTATATTACATAATTAATTGATGTACCTAAGCAGTGGCGGAACCTGGGCAATAAAACCAAGAATATTCTCACGAACCATGTTCTTGTCACTCTCCAATACTTCATGAGATTCACCTAAAGCAAACATACAGCTGTCATTTTATAGTTTTAAAGCAAAGAACCAACTCAAAAGGCATAGGTCATGTTACTCCAACCAGGCTCGTGAGGTGACCAGTACTTTGCCACAAAATTTTTAAAATGAATGCTGGCAACTTGCCGTACACCAATATCACAGCTACCATCTACTATAATCTGTAACATCCTTACTAGATGTTGTGGTGTATGCTGGAACTGCATAAGAAAAGGACTCACATATTCAAAGAGATGAAACATTTCACTATTAAATTAGTTCTTCATGCATTTTGGCAGATACAAATATGACTCAAATCCCATATAATGAAAATGGTTGAGAAGAAAATAAACTGTGACCATGTCAAGATACAATATACCATGGAGTAGTAAATATAATATATGGATATATCTTGGAGGTTAAATATAGAATTGCTGGATTTTACTAAAAGAGAGTAACAAATAGATAAAACTCTCAAATATGATTTAGTGTTTATTAACTAAAATATCAAGAAATTGTAATTTCATATAGTATATCCAATTGTGCTCTTTTGGTGTATCTAGAAGCTACCATAAAATAAAATTCAAAATGAATCACCAAATGCCATTCAGAGTTCATATAATAAAATGTGATGTAATTTAAATGTTAATATTGAATTACTGCATCAAGAAAAGTACTATTACCTATAAGTACCATGGATGAAAATAGGTAATGATTTCAAATGAGGGGATGAAGGAAAAGAGAAGATAACAATAGGGAATTATTTGAGATTAAAACTTGCTTGATTCTTATTGATGTAAAAATTACATTTTTTTATATGTAATTGTAGTAATTCGGTTTCCATAGTCTACAAGACTCATCCAAACAAAGTAATCAAATAAAATTAGTTCCACTACAAAAAAATATCTCTAATAGCTTGACCTACAGTGGATTGGCTCTATATTAAAAATAATTACAATCGTATAACTATAGAATAATTCTCTGCAATTATCTATTATTTGTTACTACAAACGAGGCTTCACTGATGTGGCAAATAAGCATATAGCATTTACTAGTCATTTCTCACCTATGTGGATAAACAAACATAAAGGTGAAGAGAGGATCAGTTCCATATGTGAGTTAACGTTCGTGCCAGGGAATGTAAAAGATAATGAACCACTTCCCAAATCTGATTTACATCCATATCACTCCACTCCCATAAAACAAACTGTATCAAGGAATTTGGCTTTCAAGGTATTTTGACCTTGAATCAGCGTGAAAAATAATACTATTAACATACTTTTGATAGACCAAAAAAGAAATCAAAACTATTATTTTTATTTATAAAAAATATCTTCATTTTTTATGTTAATCCTACTTTGTGTACATTGACATTTTAGTATGAACCGACTGTTGAACTATAATACTTCAGCATACTAGGCATACATAGAGCTACTGAATATAGATTGTGCAAGAAGAAAAGTCCTTTTGAGGAGAGGATTCCCCCGCCACATGTGACCATAATTCCAGGCAAGTGGCAACCGTTTGATTGTTGAAATGGATTTATCTCACACGATAACACTGGCACAATCCAAATATCCAATAATCATACTAGATCAAACTTTGAAATAACTTGAATACAAGTATACAGAGATAAGATCGTAGAGTACACGATTCAACAGTAGCGAGTACAATCGACAACACCAAGCCGAACGAAAACCGATTGAACAGGAGAAGGAGAAAGCATTTCACCTAATTAAGACTCTGCTCGGCAGCCTTGCGCTCCTCCGGGATGGGGCTGAGCGCGGCGCGGAGTACAACGGTGAGGCTGGCGAGATCCATCGCGACACGGAGGGAACCCAAACGACCACGGATTTCTCGGCCACAAGAGGCCCGATCGGCGGCGGCGCTGGGGTTTTGGATTCTGGAGGTTGGTTAGACGGCGAGACAAGCGCGAGAGTGAACGATGGCGAGAGGCTCTCGCGTCTCGCCCGGAGAGGGAGGAGCAGCTGCTCGAATCGGACGAGTTAGATTTTAACTCTAGGGTTAGAAGGAAGTATTTAAGCTCGCCTCCGAAGCACCAAGCTGTTCCAAGGTGGTTTGAACCGGCGGAGAAGGATCCGCTACAATGACACATGCAAATCCGATCCCCGTCACTGCGATGCTCCAGAAAGAGACGGTAGATCTGCTGCAGCTCTAGGGCCGCCGATTTGCGGCTCGCATTGAATACCATCCTGACCGTGCGCGAGCGTGTAACGTCGCGCGCCCGCATCATTACACGCACCGAAAGCTACTCTGTCATCGCGTACCCACCGGTACCCACATCCGGCCCGACGGACGAATTTCCTTACGACTCTCTATCCGGTAAGCGTAAGAGTAAATTCCGGGTGTCGGGACCAGGAAGGCCTTGAGTTTGACTCGTGATTTGGTGTTAATTGGGGCGCCGTAAAATCTATAAAGGTTTTAACTTTCCAGAGATATATATGAAAAAGAGAAAAAAAAAAGCTGAAGGTAATTAAATCTGCTGCGCAGAGAAGCTAAAAGAGAGCAGGAAAAAAACTGCTGTAAAAATCAAAAGGTAAAAATATCAGAAATTAATTCAGAAAGTCTTTGTTTTTTTTTACTTTTTTACTGAAGAATTATCAGAGTGAGTATTTTCTGACAGGAGATAAAAAAGAAGCATGAGGATAAAGAACAGGACGTGCAGGGGGATGCGATGGTTAATGGGCCAGCTCATAATTGCTGTTGCGGCTTTATGACAATAATATCACACGTTTCATCATTTGGTAAGAAATCCAAGAAAGGTCACTATGATTTATATATGACATGTTTGCTTTTGTTTTGGAAAAATAAATTGTTTCATTATTGGTAAGATTCTAATTGATGATGATTAATTCATGCATGAGGGTTGGTGCAACAATAAATTTGTTTTTATTGTTTATTTAAAGGTTAGAGTAGGTATTAAAAGGGATATGCATCTTAATGTAACTACTAACAAACACAAAATTAGAGTAGCATATCTTTTCAAGGAGAGGCAAAAACTTGAATGACGATGTTTATGTTCATCGCTATGTGTTTTTAATTCTAGAACTTTAATATATTTTAATTTTTAGATATTTTATTTTGAAAGTTTATGGGCAACATCCTCCTCGTTCATACCGCCTCGTCAGCCCAAGCACCGAGTCCCGAAAAGATCACACGAGGGGGATTCATGAACCACCGTCTCAGGTTCCAACTCTTGCAGGAAAAGGGGCAAAAAGAAAAATCATTGTTCTTAAGCTGATCATATTTTCTATTATGAGCTCTACAGGAAATGCCCACAAGAACAGATCCTTCAAGCATGAGGATCCATGTTTTAATTCCCTTCTTGAAAGAGACATGATCAATAAAAAGACATGATCACTCGTATAGTGTTTCTAGCATTTGAAGTGTAATTCAACGCGGTTGTATGTTAGCAGAACCATCTTCCCCCGTGTTCTTATTTCCTGAGAAAAGAAGCCATGGAGCATATGAACATGTACTTGAACAAGATTGATGGTGCATGAGAAACCTAAAAAGAATTGAAATTGTACCAAATAAACACATGAAATAATGCTAGTTACTGTTGATGCATATTTACTAGCAAGAATGACCTTGAAACACAGTATACATCTGACAATTTCTTGTGATCTCATAAGTATCCCTTGGTGATATGCTCTTCCAGTTCTTCGAAGCTCCATGCATCGTCAACTGAATATTCTCCTGGAAATAGCATAATGAACATCAAACTCAAGAAGAAAAGTGGTTGTTTGTATTGCTCAAATTCCACGTAGGAGTAATAATTTATCCAGGTCATCACAGTTAGTAATCTACATTTCAATTGTTTGATAAGAACTCCAGGCATAATTTTAAACAATTTCTAGCAAGAAAAAAAATAGTTGAAAGCAAATTGAAAGCACTCTGTTTAGGAATCATGCGGATCTCGTTACATGTTGTATCTAGCAGACTGATATTTTTAAACAGAACAAAATAAGAAAAGAGCAAGATAGTTATCACAATGAATACCTGTGATATAGTCTAATACGGTAAAAAAAAATCCCATCTTAAGATGTGAATGGCAATAGCAATTGGAACCTTGAAACAATCAGAAAATAGTTTCCGTATAGATTTGAGAATAGCATCAATACATTGCTCGCAAATTTTGGATTTTTGGATTTTTGGATTTTGTGACAAGATTTAGAACATAGAAAGCAAATGATAGAACCATATGAAGTTTGCATTTATTTAATTGGCTGTTTGTTCTTTCTCTAGAATACATAACCATAAACCAAAAGGCAGCAGCAATAGATAGATAAAAGCTCTAGAAAATATCTCACGGGAGCAAAATGAAACCATTTGTCATGAGAAGACAATACCAGCTACAAGAAAACAGGAAAAAAATTGCTAGTATTTTCTCTGATTTTAAAAACCAAAACCTATACAAACAGGTTCACTTATATATTTCTTGCAAAAATGATAGCCAAGAACAATAAATTAAAGCTTATAACCGTGTAAAGCATCCTCTGCCTAAATAGAATACAAGAATGGCTTTTGAAATTCAAGACAAAAAGGTTAGATTTCTTACCAATTGAATCCCTACGTAGGGCAGCCAAATGAGCACAGCTATAAAAAGAATAAGAAATTAGCATAGTAAATTGAACACAAAAAACAGCAAACCATCAGTTGAACCCATCTACATCTTGCTAAATTTCATACATTATCCATGGGTTCAGATTGCTGGTCCATGTGGATAATAGACAAACTTTTTTGTTTTTAATTTACAAAAAAGGAAGGTAGAAAGCTTAAAATGTCCAATTAAGTAATCTTGTTTAAAATGTAATAACCAGAAGAGCAGGCTCTATGCACCATGGAGAGGAGACAATAAGAATAAGCATACACAGCGAAAACACACACAATCTTGCTAATTTCATACATTATGCATGCTTCAGATTGCTGGTCCATATGGATGATAGACATGAACTTATTTTGTTCTCAATTTACAGGAAAGCCTATAATGTCCAATTAAGTAATCTTGTTTGAAATGTAATAGCCAGAACACCACGGTCTATGTACCATGAAGGAGGAGGTAGTAAGAATAAGAAGAACATACAGAGAAAACACATGCATGATAAGTTCCACAAAGCACAATTAGAAGTTCAATTAACTATCAATAGTCTATGAGAACAATTAGATAAGATGGAGCTTTCTCATCTATAACAGCTTCAGGGGAAAATGGTATACCGTATTAAAGGGAGATTTTGCATTGAAATGCATCTAACACCAAATCCTTGTAGGTCTAAGGGAGACAACTATTTGATAAAAGAAAGAGGTCATACTTGACTCAGGAATTCAATATTGTGTGAGAGAAGTGGACTTGAAGAAATGCAATATTCATCAAATAACAAAATACTGTAAACTGAAAATCCTTCAAGACCTCTGATACTGACAATTAACTCCAACAATAATGATAAGCAAAGCAATTAATTAGAAGCAAAGCATGTGAAGCTATCATGAATCTTAAACATTCAAATCAGTAATTAATGTGAAGAGAGATTTGCTTTATACAGCAACAAGAATTACATCTCTGAAAGAATCATGAATCCATGATAGACATAACCTAGAGAATGTGGATAGGCATTAAAATTTGAAGTACAAAGTTGTAGAGAAAAGAAGATGAATACTAACACTGTAACACATCAACAATTGAAATAGCTTAAGTTAGAGAAGGGAAAATGGAAAGGATTTAAACAGAACTTAATGGTGTCCAACTTCCATATGAAAAGATCAATAGATATAAGGCTGCTTAATTGGTGGCCCTTGCAGAAGATAAACTAAGTTTATGGAAAAGCCCTGGCCACTTACCATACGTTATATAAATTCACATATTTACATTGCCCCGGACTACCATTAACATTAAAAAAAAAAATGCTTAAAGTCAATATCAAATAAAATGCAACATATCAAAATTGAAAGTACAAGATGCATCATAATTTATTGCCAGCACGAGTCACATGAACTGTGTGAATAAAGTTCTCTAGTGTTATTTATCTGGACAAAAAGTATACCTGCCAAGAGCTTTTCCAAGATCAGCACAAAGAGATCGGATATATGTTCCCTTAGAACAAGTTACTCTGAATACCAGATTCTGCCTGACAGGGAAGAATTGAGTGTAGGATAATCATAATGGCCCTGGCAACTTATCTAACACGGATAAAAGAGAAACTAGAAAGGATGTTTCCACGCTATACTCTCTAACAGCCAATTACTACTGAAGTATTCTACAATATTCTATCAAAAAAATTCCTGTAATGACCCGTCCTCATTGCAATTTGTTGCATGCTATCTGTATTCATAACAACTTAAGCTTTCAGGAAAAGTAGTCACCCAATTCGAAAACATAGATGGTAGTAAGAAATGAGCATGGTCATCAAAGGATGCAGTTTAAAATGAGAGTTAAGATGGATTCAAATTAGAAAGTAAAAGTTTTAGACTAGGAAATTTTAAATTTTATAAGTTTAATTATCTTAACATTATTTTAAACCACATCACTCAGTGAAAAAAAAAAAATTGCCCAACCAATATGGCAGAGATAGAAAATTTTTTCTCTTCAAAAAAATTAACTATTTTCTTGGACCTGCCGGATTAAACCCTAGACCATCTAAAAAGATCAGCCTTCGACCACAAGACAACCTATCACTTTAAGTTTATAAACAAATAAGTAGCCAATGATAAAGCCTAAAGCAATTACTTATCATGTAGTATCAGAATGGCAAATTTTTGTGTACCAGATACCCTAACCCTAATACAGCAATTAGACAAATGTAATCATTCAACAAGAATCTTCTTGAGTGGATTTTCTTAAAATATGCACTAAACTAGGTCAACCAAATTGAATCAATTCCCAATCACGGTTTAAAATGCACAATCACTGGATGCACCTGTCACCCAAGCTGCGCTCAATATCAAACTCATATATTGATATTCGTCTTGGTGATAACTCAATTGTTTCTCCTTTCCTTGCTTTCTCATACATTCTTTCACCGCCAACCTAATTAATTACAATACTTGTCAGGAGAAAAAGAAAGAGTTGCATATCGAATTAAAAACACCACCAAATTCATATTTAGTTGAATAGTTTCTCACATAAATAAGTCTTACGAGTTTACATTTAATCCAACCCCATGGGCTTGTCACATGTTAATGGTAAAGCTAAGAAGATGACGTAGAAATCCCAACATAAAGGTTCAGTTTGTATTCACATTAATATATACACTTTAGTCTACCAAATAAAGGCAAAATTAACCATAAGCAATTGTAATTCAAGTTAGCAACATATATCTTTTCACCGTGAAACAAACCTTTTTTTGGCCAAAATCAGCCAAAAACTTCTTGCCTATGTCATATAAGCTCTTCTATGCTATATTTTCAACTTCATGCAAGTCATATATTCCATGGTTGGATGAATGGCAAATAATACATTCTGTTGAAATGCCAAAACAGACACATGTAGGACAAGATTGGATTTTCCAGACTATTTCCTGTGCAACATAACATGCTGTGCCACAGAGAGTAAAGGGAAGAGAGTAATAATAATCCTTCCTAATTCATATATTTGTGCTCATCCATATTTCTTTTTTCTGAAACTCTTAGATATGTAAAACTAAAGAATCAAGAGTTACAAAGCTCTTAAGGATAATAAGAAAAATAATTATCTAAAATTTTAAATTCAACCCAGATGTTCATCACATTTTTTTCTGCTATCAGTCATTTCCAGTTCCTGTGGAGCGTCACTCATATACATGAAAGATGAGCCTTCAAGCAAATGACCTCTACCAACTGTAAGTTTCCTCACTAAATTGTCAATTGAATGTGTGAATCAATCAAATAGATTTTCCAAAAATAACAAAGATCGCTAACCTTAATGGCTGAAAACATAGGAGGAACTTGCCATGTCTCTCCTAAGAAAGATTTAACAGCCTTTTTTATATCATCATCCTTGATGTGTTCCCATGGTTCTCTTTGAATAACCTTGTCACAGAATTAAAATAAATTTAAT
>JBBPFQ010686641.1:0-15080 GCA_037974815.1 Kaempferia elegans | reverse complement strand
TTTAGTCATCTAATAAGATGATAATAAAGTGAATACGCTAGTCTTATCGAAGTTTTGTTCATTTTATTTTAAATTTATAATATTAAAATTGTTAATTTTTTAAATAAGTATTATATTTTAAGAAATTATATATTATGTTAAATATAACTGGCGGCATTTTTAAAATAGGTAAACTCTGAGAGGTTAAAGTAAAAATTCCTAAGAAGTAAACTCCGTTCCCTTCGCGGTGCTCCCCTTGCTTCACAGGGCAGCGGCCGGCGCCGGTCCCCCCTTCCTTCGCCACCCTAAGAATTTATGGCAGCTCCGACTGGATTCTTCCTCTTCCTTCCGTCGCCCCTCCTTTTTGTTCTCCTCTTCGTGCTGTAGTTCTTCTTCTCCTGGTTTCCAAGTGGTTAGCTGTTTTGCTCGGGAGCCGCTTGACGCCGATGGAGAAGAGAGGCATGGAGGCTGTTGCTTCTAGATCCAGAAAAGGATTCGATGATGACGACGAGGAGTCGTCGGAATTTGGCAGGAGGGAAGGTTCCTCTCATATAGGTGAGACTCCTTTGCCCGGTTAACCCTTGCTTGCTGATCGCGATGCTATGCTTGTTTTGCCTCATCTAGATGTGATCACTACTAGCCTAGAAGTATTGTCTGATAAATAATGTGGAAATTTATACTCCGGGTTTCCCGTATGCAAATACACTTTAAGTTGTTGCGAACGGGGAGGACATTGTTTTAGGGATTTTCTTAGCATTAAGTTTGTTTATGGGTGCACTTCAAATGTATCTCTGGGACGCTTTCTTTTGGTTGTCAAGAGATCTCCTGAATTCTTAATCTTATCTTGTCGATGGTAGTGGATTTGACCATCAAAGTTGATGGGAAGGGAAGTGGCACCGATGACCTTCCCACTTCGCCAAGGTCAAAACATACTGCGATGGAGCAGCGGAGAAGAAACAAAATTAATGACAGGCAAGTAACCGTTCAGTAACATATGCGTAATTCTAAATTTCATATTGAGCTGTCTTGTCTCTGTGATCTATTCTCATCTTTCTGACAGTTGATTTAACTGTATGTGAAATGCTTTGCTAACTGTTTGTCTTATATGGAGTGGCATTATATGCAACTTTGCATACTGCACGAGAGGAATAATTTACTGACCAATTGATGATTTGCACTTTGGCTCTTTTAATTCTCAATCGGTAAAAGTACTAGACAAAATACAGTTAGATGTGATTTTGGATCCTAATTGTTACTAGAGTGTTTTGTTTTTGGTCTTCCAGCAAGCTAATCAAGTTGATTAAGGTAAGAAAGCCATGAATGTGGTTATAGTTTGACTTAATGATAAAAAATGGCATTAGTTTTGATAATTTGGAAATGATTGACTTGCTCAGAGAAAGCCTTGTTTTCCCTTTCTCTTTGGACGGGGAGTCAGCTGGACTATTGATATTGACAGATACAATAACTCTTTCAGCATAGGAACATACAGTGCTAGAATTTTAATCTTAATTCACTGAAATGATTGAAGGAAACGAGTTAAAGAAGCAGATGCCATTTGGTTGTATTCATTTCTTGACCTGAGGGGACTCCCTATGGTACCTTTGCTACTTGTACTACTATGGTTATTCCAATTTACAATAAACTTTCTTAGCTTACGTGCGAAGATGCCAAATGTATTCTTGGCTGCTATTCTGGATTATGGTGGTTCAGTCCCCCACCCGGCTCACCCTTCACCAGGTTGTGGAGTGTTATAGCGGGTCGCTGTTTCTGTACAGATGTGATGTGATTGTCTAGCACATAACACCTGGTCACATTTCGAGTTTCTTTTATTGGACTTATCTCGGATTTTAAACCTCATAATGAAAAGATGATCATTTTGCAATTTCTTTTTGACTATAATGTACCATTAATGTATCTTAATTCTTAAATGATGCTCAATGAAGTGCCTTGAACTAATTGGCAGAAGTGTACATGATTAATGATGCAAGGGAAACTAAAAAGTCAGGAAGGGAAGAAAATCAAATCTTACTATTAGTTGGATTTGAAGTAAATATTTAAGAAAGAAGAATAAAGAACGAGTCTAGATTTTCTACAAATATGCAATTTTCCACAAATATTTAAGAAAATCAAATCACACTATTAGTTGCAATTTTCCACAAATATCAGACAAGGGTATGAATCAACATGACTATTTAAAAAAAAAAATTACACAAGAAATGAGGGTGTTGATGCCCAACTCAAAGTGTTAGTATCAATTGTCACATGTCCAGCACAATTATAAAAAAATGTAAATGAAAAGTTTTAAGTATGAGAGAATGGTACCTTTTAGAGCTTTGAATGAACTAGATAAAGAACTAGGTTAGGCAATTTCTCCGCTTCTATTTGTCATAATAACAAATCTACTTCGAAGTCTTACACGACAACTTGGATAAAAGAAGTAATTGGAGAGTTCGTTTTCTATACTTAAAAAAAAAATCCTTATCACATCTAAATCTCTTTGAGAGGGAGTGATTCTAGAACAATCCTATTAGGCCAAGTAAGTGGCAGAATAAATCAATGTTTCAAGGCCTGTAAGTGTTGATTGTCATAGGCTCATAGCTGAAAGATATTGTTTCCTCCGCCAACCGATACCAATACTATGTTGGCATGAGTAAATGTGATTGTGTTGACCAATATAGTTTTGGTGATACTGATCGAGGTTTATCATGTCTAGTATAGTATCGATCAAGGTGAGACTTATCTAGGATAGTACAATACTGACAAAAATAGAAAGGTTCTCTTCCCATTACTCATCCTTCATTTCAGTCTGTCTGTTATAGGGAGAAGATGAAACGTTGTAAAACAAGAGGGGAAGGGAGGCACAAAAAAAGAAGTACCACCAGCAACATGTAGAAGTGATATTAGAAGTAGAGAATTCTATCTCGTCTAATTGTACTTGTGTTTATTTTATTTCATTTGTGTTAAGTTCAAGTTCAACTCCTTGTAGATAACTGAAATATACTATGGAAATATGGAGAAATCACTTCCAATGTTAAATGTTTTATAAGTATTATTTCATATGTATCTTAAACTATGAGGTTGGTCTAGTCAGAATGTTACAAGAATGAATGTTCTCATGTGATGTAAAACTCTCATTTTGGTATTAATTAAATATAATTTATTATGTTTTGTAACTTGTTGCTACAAAATTTTAATTCAATTCATTTTCTAACTGCTATAAACATATATTGGAAGATAAACAAATTAGTGAAATGGACTTATAGGGTAAAAAGCCATTTGAGTTGATTTTGGCATGCTGAGATTTGATTGCATGGAACGATAGTTTGAAACTTGAAAGGAATGTTATAGGGGATCTCTGACATAACTGAAATAGATATTTTCATTAGATATTTCCATTGAACATTTATTTCTAAAATTTACATCATCTCATGCGGTTTATCATTTTGAGTGTTTGTTTGCTATTATGATTCATAATTTAGAGTTTTAGAATCCCCGTGAGGATTTTCATTTGATTGATGGATCCAAGTCATCCAACAACTAATTTGATGGGTAATTGAAATTAGACCTTTAGACATTCTTTGAACTGCTTCTTATTTTTTGATTTGTGAAATGTCATTAACTCATTCTATTATCCACGTAGATATGAATATAAGGTCAT
Source organism: Kaempferia elegans (assembly GCA_037974815.1). Lineage (NCBI taxonomy): Eukaryota > Viridiplantae > Streptophyta > Magnoliopsida > Zingiberales > Zingiberaceae > Kaempferia > Kaempferia elegans. Next base: position 11,443 of record JBBPFQ010686641.1, on the reverse strand, counting down.
GTTTGGTTTTCCACCAATGCTATTTTCTAGTCTTTTCTTATTTGTAATACAAGTGTAAACTGACAGCTTAGTTCTCTATTTGATATGTTGAAGGCCATTTGTTCTTAAATCAGAAATTGGAGAATTCATATTACAAATTAAAACTTTTTCAAACTTGGAACTGAAGAAGATTGATATTAGCTGAGTGTTTGATTGAATGTATCTTTATTTCTCTATCAATCCTCTTGTGCTATACCAATGATTTTGATTGTAATTGTAAAGTATCTCTGCGTAATTTATTCTCTGTTTATAGTGATACAGGTATTTCTTTGTTCAGATAAACATGATTCAATACTTGCTATTTTTTTACCTATTTGTATGTAAACTTTTTGTGCTAGTAGATTTCAGATACTTAGTGAACTCATACCACATAGCGATCGAAAGAGAGATAAAGCATCATTCCTTTTGGAGGTATATATGACGCTGACAGTTTCCAGCAAACTTCTCTTTTCATTCTGTTATCCAGTTCTTATTTGCTACAGTTCTTCTTGTATCATGTGCCAGGTCATTGAATACATACGGTTTTTACAAGAGAAGATACAGAAGTATGAATCATCCTTCCCAGGATGGAATCAGGAGAATCCCAAATTAATGCCTTGGGTAATAGTTCGTTAAGCTCTGTTATGCTTGTACATGACAATGCATAGTATTCCTACCATCAACTTCTAGTGTCCAGTAGTTTTATTTTTTTTCTTTTTGAATTTTAATTGTATCAGCTTTGTGTTCTATGGCATTTATTATTTATAGCTGTGATAAAACGTTTGTTAATACATCTTTTTTCCTGAAAAATTTTTTACTTTGAAGGTCAACCTGGTACTAAAATGCAGATTTTGGATTATACTACTTATCTGAAGTAGTTAATATTTCTAAAATAATATAAAAGAGGAAACACCATATCACCTCAACTGATGAATCATCTCAGGTCAGCCTAGCACAAAGAACTATCATGTTTGTTAATTATTACACTAATGGATCACCTTTTGCTAACATTAAAATACTCTCTAAAGGTTCAGTGACCTCGGCGAACATTATTTCATACACGTATACTATAAACATATATATTGTGCTAGGAACAAGGGGAATACATTTTATATGCTTTATATTGTAAAAGTAAAGTTTGGCATAGCTATTCTTTCCCACTACTTCATACTTTTTTACTTTGGGATTCATATGTTTCGAAGCTAATTATCTTTTGGGTCAATAATTCACTTTATGGTTCATCAAAGTCAACAGAATACATTATGTCACAACTATTTTGTTGTTTCCGTCTTTGCCTTGGTATTGCAGTTATGAAATCCAGGAGCACATATTTAGTTGGTAGAAGTTTCAAATTTGTTCTGTCTAGATGAGTCCAAATTAGGTTCGAAGTCCTAATTAGTTATGGACACCAAGGGAACCAGACTAATTTTTTTTCTTTGGCTTTTAAATTTCTTTGGCAGGTAAAAGTTTATTTCAGATCATTCTGGAAAAATGCTGAGGTGCCTGTTATTAAAGAACTGGAATATTAGAGATATACATTTTAGTGCATCTCTCTTTATGACTTTATCATGAAACCAGTATTTGCAGCGTGCATTGTTATTCTCCGTACTCACTGGTTCTTCTATATCCCATTTTCACAGAATAACAACCAAATCCCTATAGATGGTTTACCTGATCCATCGCAAGTTATTAGGAATGGTTCTACTCATGCATTCTCAGGACATTTCGATGAAGGAGATATCCCTGTTACACCAACTTTGATCCCAAATGCACAAAACCAAATAGAATCAGACGCAACTGGTGGTGTACAGTACAAGATTGATAGTGCTACAGGTTTTGTTCGTAAGTAGGATGTAATCTCTGTTTTTGCTTCTAATTTAAATTTCTTTTAATGCAATTGGTCTTTATACGACACACTGAATATTTACTTTGTATTGCAGCTAACATGCCAGCTCAGGCTCAGTCACTTTGGTTTGGGTCATCCAGCCCTGCTGATTGTGCTGCCAGTAATGAGATGTTGAATGATCAAGACGACCTGATAATTGATGAAGGCACAATTAATGCGTCTTCTAACTACTCTCAAGGGTGTGTTCTAAATTAATCAATAGACTAATCTTCATGCAATAGCACCATTTGCCTTATTTGCATTTCCTTTTTTCTAATTATGAGAGTTATCCTTGAAATATTATAAATTTACTATGATGATGCATTTTGCACATCGGACTTATTTAGATACATTTGATACGGTTTCATTTGCATAAACTGAATCAAAACCTGGTACTCAATTTTTCCTATGTGGCTTGTTCCTTTATGCACTTATCAGAAGTCTATCTAACACGAATTTATGAAACTTTAACTAAAAATACATGTTGCCAAACAGCCTTCTGACAGCTCTCTCTCAAGCATTACAAAGCTCCGGCATGGATCTATCGCAAGCAAGTATCTCTGTTCAGATTAATCTTGGAAAGCGTGCATCCAGCAAGCGATCTGATACGGCCGCTACATTGTCCAATTCCAAGGTATAAACTGCATGAACTCTTCTTCATGGTTCCTTTGTTGAAAATTTGAAACAGCAAACAAATATATCTCTTGCACAAGGCATGTACAGAAACCGCGTTTCAATATCTTACATGTATCACAAACCTGTAATGTGTGATTCAAATGCTTAGGTCACCTTTTCCTTCCCCTTAATGTTCATAGGGTCCTGATGAGACTGTGCCAACTAAACAAGCAGTCCCTCCCGCACCCTCTGCGGCCAGAAACATCAGTGAGGAATCTTTGCGAGCATCCAAGAGACTCAAAGCAGCACGCAACAGTTAGTGCTTTCTTCCTTCGCTTTTGTCCAGTCAGTATGTTACTGAATTGTAGAAGAATGTGTACATTCTGATGATCTTGCGACAAGAACTGTTGTCGCCATTGTATTCCACAAAAAGGCTTTCTTTGCTTTCCATTTAAGAAGGTAATTGTTGTTGTAAGATATCAGATAATTGTCCCATTGTCATTTAATTCATATGTGAACTTGCACACATGCCTGCTAATCTGGATATGTACTGAACCTGCTTGTCGTTAAGATTGAGTTACGATGTTGGATAACAAAGGTTGGATGGTTTAATAAAGGTAAATATCTATATTGTGACAACAAATTCTTTCTTAAAGTTTTTTTTTAATCTTGTTTGTTAAGCTAGATCCAAAACTCGGTGCAGGGAAATTTGGACAATCACAGCTCTTGTTTTTTACTATTTTCAGATATTGCAACTTGACTAATCTAATCTTGAGGTAGACAATATCATATTTTGCCTATCAATAATCAAATATCTTCTGGTTTATCCCTAATTCAGTGCGTAATAACCATTGGATCATATTAAAAGGGATCAGTATTTAGATTTTACCTCCGATCTAGCTACTGTTAGGCATTGGACTGGACCAAGGATTATGGTCCAGACCTGGACTGAATTGCGGTAGCTGTGAGCGTGGAATCCCTTAGCGTGACAATCAGCGCCTTGACACAATCTACAATTGAATTTGCAAAGCCTAAAAAAACAATAAAATCATTTTGACTTTATGCTATACGCAACGGGAAGAAAACTCAAATCTAAAATTCTATTTTTCTAGTGTGTTCCGTTGACTTTATGTCGACTTGTTTTCCGGGAATGAACCCGTGGACGACCACGGTGTAGTTGATGACCACCGTCGCCTTCACCAAATCCAAGCTATCCAGGCCGAACTGCACCGGGGCCCGCACGTGGACCTTTAGAGCGACGTCACCCTTCCCCTTCTTCCCTTTCACGACCGCCGTCGCGGCTGCTCTGGCGCCCCACACGCGCACCGCCACTGCGATCTTCGTCGCGTTGCGCGGCCGCTGGAGGAAGGCCGGCAGGTCTCCGGAGCCAATCCTGCTCTCCCTGAAGCTCACCACCACGGAGCCGCCGTCGCTGTACCTGAGGACCATCCTGCTGCTGGGGTTGACGAGGAGCAGGGCGAGGCCGAGGTCGGCGGAGTTGGGGGCGACGTGGCGGAGCTCGAGGTGCTCGACGAAGAAATCCAAGGCCTGAGGATCGAAGCAGATATCCAGGAGGAGGAGGAAGACGACGACGAAGAGGAGGACGGGCCGCAAGGAGGTTGGAGCAGATGCACCGGCCGCGGCCGCACTTCGAGGAGGAGTGGTGGCCAGAGAGGTAAGAGGGGAGAGCGCGGCGGTAGGGAGGCGGGCGTAGAGAAGGGATGGAGTCGGGGAGGGCGGAGGCCTTGTCACCGGCGATTGCTGCGGTGGCGGCGGCGGGCAGTCGGGCAGAGGGATGTCCAAGGTGTGGATCATGGCGGGGATTGGTGGATGGAGGTGGGGTCAATGGGAGGAGAAGAGGAGTAGATGGAGGTGACGTGGCGAGGGACTCCTGCCATTAAGACCGTCTCTACACTTGTTGGGCGAGGAAGAGGGAGGTTTGGAATAACTTTGGATTTAGAGGATCTCCTTGCACAACTATTAAGGAACCAATTTAAGAGAGATTTATTTTTTATATAATTTTTTTTAAAAAAAAAATCAGGGCAAATGTCCTAAGAAATGCCACGTAAATTATTAATAATAAAAAAATTTAACCAGGTTGGATGATATAGAGCCTATCGTGATCGGTCAGATCTCACATAAGTTTTGCAAATATATTACAGTTTGTAATTGTACCCTAGATACCTAGGAGACAACTAAGCTGCACTATATACCTGGGACCCACGTAAATTATTAATGATACTTATAAGAAAAAAATGATAATAATGGAATTACACGGGTAATTACAAAAAGAGTAAATTGTCGGGGATAAAGTAAAAAAATTCCAACAAATAAGTGAAATGTCAGTTCCAAAATGTTCAAAATTGAATCCATGAAGAAGAAGCAGCAGCTGTGGTCGTTTCCACTCTCTCCATTCGCTTCCTCTCCCTCCTTATTCTCCTTACTCTCCCCCTACTACTCTTCCTCCGCAGAAGCCTCCGCCGCCATTCTGGACGCCTTCGACTCTTCCTCCTCCTTCTCCTCCGAACCCGACGCCGGCCGCCTCCTTCCCCGCTCCTCGATCTTACTCAAGGACCTCCTCCTCAAGAGTCCGCGTGGACTCCTCGTCCTCGACCTCCTCGATTCGGGCTCCCTCCGTCCCACCGCCGACCTTTACTCCCTCCTCTTCAAGCGATGCGCCGACTCGAAGCGGATCGAAGAGGGAAGGCTCGCCCATTCCCACCTTGTTCGGTCCCGATTCCACTCCGATATCTTTCTTCACAACTCGATCGTCAATATGTACTGCAAATGCGGAAGCTTGGACGAGGCGCGTAAGGCGTTCGATGATATGCCCCTGAGGGACATGGTCACCTGGACCGCCCTCATCACGGGCTACGCCCAGAACAACAGGCCGAATGAAGCGCTGGCGTTGCTTCCGGAGATGCTTCGTCTTCGGATGGCGCCCAATGGGTTCACCTTCGCCAGCCTTTTCAAAGCCTGTGGAGCTTCTTCAGTTGATAAGCACGGGGAAGAGATCCATGCTCTGAGCGTGAAGTCTGGATGCAGCTCGGATGTGTACGTGGGCAGCGCAATACTAGACATGTACGCTCGTCGTGGAAGGATGAAAGATGCCTGCTTGGTGTTCGACCGGTTGCAATCAAAGAACGCGGTATCATGGAATGCGTTGATTGCAGGCTACGCGAGGAGAGAAGAAGGCGAAATGGCCATGAGAAAGTTCTCGGAGATGCAAAGGAACTGTTTTGAGGCCACACATTTCACCTACTCGAGCATCTTTAGCGCTTGCGCTGGTCTTGGTGCACTAGAGCAAGGAAAGTGGGTGCATGCTCATATGATAAAATCTGGACAGAAGCTTACAGCTTTCGTCGGCAATACGCTTCTAGACATGTATGCAAAGTCTGGAAGCATTCAAGATGCGAAGAAAGTCTTCGATCGACTGTATAAGCGCGATGTTGTTTCTTGGAATTCAATGCTTACTGGGTATGCTCAGCATGGACTTGTCAAGGAAGCAATTCACTGGTTTGAGGAGATGCGTAGGCTTGGAGTCCATCCGAATCAAATTACCTTCCTCTGCATCCTTACTGCCTGCAGCCATGGTGGAATGGTGAGGGAAGGACAGTACTACTTCAACTTGATGGTAAGATACAAGGTGGAGCCGGAGATTGAGCATTATGTAACAATTGTTGATCTTCTTGGCCGAGCTGGTCTTCTTGCTCGAGCACAGACATTCATTGATGAAATGCCCATTCCATCTACTGCTGCTGTTTGGGGAGCTTTGCTTGGCGCTTGTAGGATGCACAAGAATGCAGAGTTAGGGAAATTCGCTGCTGAGAAGCTATTTGAACTCGACCCGCACGATGCTGGTCCTCATGTGTTGCTTTACAACCTCTATGCGTGTACTGGTAGATGGACTGATGCAGCTGAAGTGAGGAAAATGATGAAAGTTGGTGGAGTTAAGAAGGAGCCTGCTTGTAGTTGGGTGGTGATCGAAAACTCTACCCACATGTTCGTAGCAAATGATGATTCCCATCCAAGAATGAAGGAGATAAATGAAATGTGGGAGAAAATTGATGCAAAAATCAAGGAAGCAGGATATGTTCCGGACACAAATTATGTGCTATTACATGTGGATGAACATGAACGGGAAGCAAAATTGCAATACCACAGTGAGAAACTTGCTCTTGCATTTGCTCTACTCAACAAGCCTCCAGGGGCACCCATTCTAATTATGAAAAACATCAGGATGTGCGGCGATTGTCATTCCGCAATTAAGCATGTCTCTAAGGTAATGGAGAGGGAGATCATTGTGAGGGACACCAATCGGTTTCATCATTTCAGCAGAGGTTCTTGTTCATGTAATGACTACTGGTAAGAAGAAACGACTCCTTAAGAATGGTTTGAGGTATCATGGAAGTAGTCACTGTCCAGTTATTAATTATGAGAGGATATCATATTGGTGGCAACACCTCACGCACTAGCCATCAGTCCATCCCGTGGGGACATGAGAGGATATCATATTGTTCAATGGAACAAGCGCTCAATATCATCTAGCTTATGAATGATTTGAATCTGTACGTGAATAGCCAAGAAAGATGATTGCCCAGATTTTTGAGCTAGCTTTCTGCCATCTTTGTCAGGATGCCTCACAGTTAACCTTCCATATCCTAATGTTATCTAGCAACTCTGAAGAAGGAATACCGGTGCTGCCCTTGTCAAGAAGAGAATCGAGCTCTTCAACCAATATGCCAAACTAGTCAGAAGTTTTGCAAGGTAAGCTGTTGTCTTTTGTTCGAACTTGTTATACATGCATATGAATCTACAATTTGAACTCTTCTACTGTTTAGATTCATCGAGCCTGTTACCTAACGCGGTAAAATTTTCAATGAACATGAATGCTAAGACTTGTTTAATATTGGAAAGTCCCCCGCGACAGAAATTGTCCGAATGCATACTGAATCTGTCAATGCCCACCTTCTCTGAACAAGTGCCTAAATACAATCGTTAAGCTGGCGTTGAATATTAGATCAAAGCATTTTTTAGATTTTGGATTAAATGAAAAGAAACTTAAGACTATTAGGTGAATTAAATTTTTTAGTTTACTGAACTTAACAAAAATAACTTCCATTTTGCCCCCTTATAAAGAGTAATATTGTTGAAAATGTTGGTTCAGGGATCTACCATCCAAAATATTTTGTTAATTAGGGTCTGTTCAAGGGTAAGTTGTTCAATTGCATCAAAAGGTGAAGCCGTCACTTTAACAGCTCTTCCAAACCAGCCCCACACACTCTGGAAGGGATAATTCACGGAGAGCATTTGCCCTAGCACAACAGCCCTTTGCATGGGAGAGGTCAGATATCCAGCGAGGTTCATTGTTCACAGGGTAAGTTGTTCAATGAACTATAGTGACAGTCTACATTGTCGTCTTCATCTCCCATTTCATTGCTTTACTCTTTGTTTTACAAAATGCTCTATGGTAATGCTTCCCAATATCCACTATGAACTAACCAGTATCTTTTGTGCTTCATTTACTGGAGTTGATATCCAGTATCAACTGATACAAAATCTAACTCCACCCAAGTTCGCATTTCTTGAGTATCAGAAGCTTGAGGGCATTCACGACATGCATCCAACTTCATCTTGGTGTGTATCCCAACTATTTAGGATCACCTATATTAATTTATTCCATTTCTAATCAATAACTTTCTTTAGTTTTCATTATCGCAAATTGTGAACATTCGAATTACTTGTCCTGTCATTTAAGGGTTTATTATTTATTTATTTATTTTTGGTGATTTAGGTATCCAACTTCACAAAAGTTTTTCATTAGTCACCATGAAAGTTTTCTATCAGCCACCAGAGTAAATCGGAAAAGTACTACGTGGTCTAACAATTACAACCAAATTTTTTGAATTTAATTACACTCGACAAATATCCTTGCTAGGAATTGACCTTAAATTTTCCATGCCACTTATGCCATGTTCCTGGCCATTTAAGGGTTTACTTGGAACTAGTATCGGTTGTTAAGTAATATTCTGTGAGTAAAGAAGTTATGAGATTGCTAAGATCATATGAATTTTCACGTTGTCTATGTATATATATAGAGAAAGAGATTTGTTATCCTAGACTATGTTACCCATGGAAGGAGTCTTCCGCTATGAGTCGCCTGTGGACGGGACGGCGTGCATGTGCGCTATCCAAGATAAAAATCTTTTATATATATATATATATATCAAAATTAAAATAACTATTTATTTTAGAATTTACATAGAACAATAAAATTAAAAAGAGGGAAAAAAAACTCTGGTCTGGAGTGACAAAGTCTTACGTATGAGATTAACAATATATTCAAAATCTTAACGACTATTAATTCAAGAGCATAAATGCATTTGAATAAAATATGGTCAAAATACTAAAATAAATGGATAATGATGGACGGTTCATTTATAAAGAGCAAAACAGGGTGCCCAGCCCGCGGCGGCGTGACTTTTTTTTCTCCCGTTCTCTCCGCTTTCTTGCTCTTTCTCAACCTGTTTTGTTGCTTCGAGCTGTGCGCGTGTTACGGGATCGATGACAGCGGTGGCCGCTCCACTGTCGGGTCTCCGGCGATCTTCACCCTTCCACACCCAAGATCGACGCAAGCCCTGCAAGACATGCGTCTTTGCGGTTATGTGAGTGGACTATTCTTATCAATACGGTAGAGAATTTTGTTTTCTTGTTAACGGCGAAATCGAGATGGAATTCTCTTCTTCCCGACTTTCGTTTCCCTTCTTGTTCTTTGTCTTCCGTGCCTTTGGTTGATACACTTTTTTAGGGCTCTAATCTTTCAAAGTGAATTGTTAGGAAAGATGAATCTGTGGCATCCTCGGATGCTGAGGAAGGCGAGGGTAATTCCGGCAGGTTCCATATGTCCCCAAAGTTTCCGAAGCTCGAGATGTCTTCTAATCAATCTAGTCTGGCGCCGAAGATTCTTAAAATCGTCGCTTCATTCGACGGGTCGACCTTTCAGTTCGACCGTCCGCAACCTTCGGATGAAGAAGGAAACTGGAGGCATAAGAGAGCATTCGGAAGATTTGTTGCACGGGAGGCCCTTCTGAACGAAGAATTATGGGTGAGCTCAAACTTAGATTGTAGGCGCTGAACGCCATTGGTGCAATCGTCTGTTTATTTTCCCCCCATTTTTTGAGGTTTTCTTTTTTAAAGATACCTAACTTTGTTGTCTTCATTGCAGGCAGCAGCATGGATAAGGGCCGAATGTCATTGGGAGAACTCTTCAGATGTTCGGTCTGCATTCTTGCAACTAACTTTGTCCTTCTTTTGTCTTTCCACTATTGATTTTTTTTTAAAAAAAATTGGTATGCAACTGAATTCTAATTTTAGATTTTTGTGTATGTGTGCGTGCAATCCAATTTTTGCAGCTATCTTGATATCTATAAAAGACAATTTGCAAATAAGGTATGAATTATTTTGCAACTGATGCCTTTGACATCTTTTGGCATTTGGAAACACCATTTCACTGATAATCTATAACGTTTTTAGAGATAGGAAGATTTAGGAAGATGAAAATACTAAATAATGAGGCTCAAATGGAGAAGCTAAGTTTAGGATGGTTATTGAAGGTATACGTTTAATAATCTCAATCAAGAAGGTCGATCTGCCCATGGTGGATGAAGATACAATTCATTTCTGTTACATGAACTACTATGCCTGAAAGTTACTTTTTTTTTTTTTTTTTCTGTATGACCATGTATTAATTTACTCTAATTGGTTATTGAGCATTTTATTTCATTTATCTGTAGTTCTATTAATAATTGTAATTGATTTGAAGCAGGAACGGGTATGATTTTCAGTTTCTTTGACATATACTATGGGATATGGCATATCCAACAATTACCCACATCATACTTTTTAGTAATTTTTACATCAAGTAATGTGCATGTTCTTTTTCCATAAATTAGCTAGTGGAACTCATTGACAATATATGCAGAGTTGTATTTTGAATTTAATTTGAACTAATTAATTACTAGTTTTGTCATGATAACATTGTTACTGTCACTTCTATTGGCTTGCACTTGATTTTCTGTTTTTTTTTTATCATGAACTTCACAAGCACTTCTGCTGGTTGTCAGTACAGTACATATTCTTATTTTCAAAGGAGAAAGAAAAAGCAAAAGAACTAGTTTTGAGTTTCATTCACTTCCAGTATCACAAGTAAATAAAGAATTGAAGGACACATGAGGACTATACTTTTGTATGCACTATTTGAGATAAACACAGTTGAACACCTTTTTACTTGTCTATGATATACAATATAAGGAAAGGCTAGCTTTTTTATTGTTTTACAAAAACAGTAGTCACTTTTCTTTTCTCATTTTTTGGATTGCATTTGGGTAGTTAAATTATCTAACAAGTTTATAATATTGAAATCGATCAATACTGACAAATCAGAATCCACATAGATATCGTACTAGATCGTCATGTTACCCCAATGTCTTAAACGTTAGATATCATATTTCTTTTGGGCATTTGAATTTACATGTTAATTAAGTATGACCTCAGCTGTGCTATGTGGAAAACCATTTATGCTGTTAATATAATGTGATGCAGGAGTTTGATGCAATAAAGAAGAGGTGCAGCGCACAAGCTGAGAAGTGCATTTGCATTGTTGTGGTATAGTAACTTTTAGAACCTAAGATTAGTTCTACAATTTATACAAATCATTAGAAGTGATCTTCGGTCTATGATATATGAATATTTAGCAGTGTATTATACAACAACAACCAAGCCTTATCCCACTAGGTGGGGCCAGCTATATGGATCATTTTATGTCATTAAGCTCTATCTCCTACTAGATCATCATCTATACTTAAATAAATTTTATCTTATTTTATTATTGCTAACCAAGCCTTTTTTTTCTTCCTCTTCCTCTTC
>JBBPFQ010686537.1:0-15081 GCA_037974815.1 Kaempferia elegans | reverse complement strand
ACGCCCATCAATATGGCCGCCCAACCTTTGACTAAATCAGCGGCGGGAGTGATGCAGACGAGGCCGGTGATCATCCCCTGCACCGCTCCGATCACCAACGGATTCTCGAAGAAGATGACGTCGAGGCAGGTCCAGACGAGGAGGCTGGTGGCGGCGCAGATGTTCGTGTTCAGCACCGCCATCGACGAGTCGATGTTGGCCGAGTACGGGTCGCCGCCGTTGAACCCAGCCCACCCCATCCACAGAAGCCCCGCTCCGGCGAGCATCAACAAGACGTTGTTAGGCGGAAACCTCTCCCTGTCCTTGGTCGACCTAGGCCCGACCTGCGTTCGTTCAAATGCTTCAGCAGAGTAGTTGTTTGTGGAAATGCCCAAGTCAATAACTTCTTACCCAATAGGCTGCCGTGAAGCCGGCGATGCCGGAGGAGAGATGGATGACGTAGCCTCCGGAGTAGTCCATGACGCCCCATTGGAAGAGGAAGCCGCCGCCCAGAGCGAGAAGGCGCCGACGGTGTAGGAGAAGGTGAGCCAAAGGGGGACGAACATCATCCAGGCGCGGATGTTCATGCGGCCGAGGAGCGAGCCGGCGAGGAGGATGAGCGTGATGGCGGCGAAGACGCACTGGAAGTAGACCATGGTGGCCATGGGGTAGAAAGGAGTGATCATGGGCGACTCCACGGTGCCGTTGTGGTAATTGTGGGTGGTGGAGAACAGCTTCGCCTGCTGGATGAGGAACATCTGGCCCAGCGCCGGCATGGCCTTCCCCCAGAAGGGCAGAAGCTGATGGCCGAAGGACATGCTGTAGCCCCAGGTGATCCAGCAGAACACCACGGCCGCGAAGGCGTACAACGCCATGAACGCCGAGTTCACCGCCCACTTCTTCTTCACGATGCTGCCGTAGAGGATCACCAGCCCAGGCACGGACTGCAGCCCCACCAGCGTCGCCGAGATCATTTGCCACGCGTTGTCTCCCTTGTTAAGCCAGTCCGTCACCGCCAACGACGTGTTCGCTTGGTACGCGATCGGCAGAGTCGTCGCCATGGTTGCTCGATCGATATACTCCACACCAGCTAGCTACCTGTGGACTCTGAAGAGATTCATACAGCGATTATAATCCCTGCACTAAAACAGAGTGATGATTTGGCGCCAGCCAATACCTGCACTAAAACAGAGTGATGATTTGGCGCCAGCCGAGTCGGGGTTGCGATTCCAAGGTTTGGATTGGAATCATCATCCAGCTTCTGTGATTTGGATCCATCTGATTTCTTGTCGATTGTTCAGGATTCCACTACGATGCGCACGCGACTAAGAATACTGTTTCTTCTTTATCCTTTATCGTCTTTGGATGTTTTCCTCGTGCGGAGCTGGACGCTATAACTTCTTGACATTCGCATGTTTCTGACAGGCGCATCTCCCATCTGAATCTAGATTTTGAGTCGTGTTGTAGCAATTAAGTCATCGTAGCAGCAATAGGCGTAGCAACTGCATAATCATAGTTACTGTAATTATACCCTACAACTATTATAATTGTAACAATTATAATTTTGTAGTTATTATAATATTAAAAATTAAGATTAAAATATTTTTGAGCCTCCAAAAAAGATTTAAACAATATTTTTTGAGTCTGAAACCTGTAACTAGTTCAAATCTCTGAACAAACTTTAATTTGATATATTATATGTCCTATGATTTAATCCGAATCAAAAGTTATAATTTTTTAAGTCTATGATTTATTATTCACATTGTACCAGCTATGAAACTGTAGTTATTATAACTATGTAATAAGAGCATCTGCATTAGAGGTTAATAGGAAACGTTATAGTGCTTTTTGGTGTTAAAACTAATGTAGGCCAGTGTTAATATCTACGTTGCAATTAACGCGTTCAACGAATTGAACGCGTTAATTGCTTTGTACACAGTATTGAAAACTTGCGCGCACAGTGTATAACTGCGCGCGCAGATATAACTTCTTTATTAGTTTTTCTTAATTTTTTTATATTTTTTAAAATTTAATTAAAAAATTAATATTTATTTAAATAAAAATCATAAATACATTACTATACTAGTAAGCATCCAAAAATTATTTATTTTTATTTTTTATTTTAACTTAATACTTTAATTTAATTAGAAAGTTTGAACCCTAGATTTAAAATCTTAAAATTTTACCAGTTGATTAATGTTATAAATCAATTGGGAAGCTTAAACTATAGAGGTAAAATGTTTTAAAAAAAAATAAATTAAGATTTTACCTCTACGGTTTAGTATTCCTAATTAGGTTATATTGTTAAGTTAAATAATGAATATTAATGTTAAAATAAATGTAGAAAATGAATATATTACTATAATGTGTATATGGTATGTGGACCCCACAAATAATGAGTGCTAATGTTAAAACGAATGTGAGAGAATGAAGGTGTTAATATAATGTGTATGTGACATGTGGACATCATGTCTTTTTATGAGGTGGTGGGTGTTATAACGTTAAATGAATGTGGATGCTCTAATTACGATTTCTTAACTGTTTCAACTGAGCGGCTACTCTATCTATAAGAAGGGGTTCAGAAGAGACTATAAGATTTGAGTCAATGTCACTTTCATGGAATAACTTTATATTTGAGGGTTGACCTTTCGCCCCTAACCGAACTCGAGCAAAAGGATAAAAGGAAGAGACGTGAAATACCATTATCACTCGCAATCATAACTGGAGTATAAATTATCTTTGGGGTCATTTATGACTATCCGATGGGTCATTTACTCTACCTTCTCTTTTCGGGCTACAATATGAATATTAAATTTTAAACTTTAAGAAAACATAACTTTTTGCTTAGGTTAAATCATGATACATATAATATATCAAATTGAAGTTTGTTCAGAGATCTATAACTAATTGTGAGATACAATTCGTAATGACTCGTTTTCAAGCTCATAAAACATCGTTAAATCCTTTTCGAAGGCTTTGAACAATTTTAATTTTATTTTTTTTATATTGTAACATCTACGAAATCGTAATTACTACAACTACGTAACAGCTACTATTTTATAACTGCTACAATGTGTCTGACTAGTTCATAATTTAGGTGTGAGATGAGTGTGTAGAAGAAAATACTATATTGAAGGATAATTAGGTGGTGGAACCTCTTTTTCATTAAAAAAAAAACAAACAAATGGGATGCCATTTTGACTATTCGAAAAATAATGGATGCTCTTTGACTTTTACCCAAATTCAAATTGAGTACTTAAGTTCAAGGTGAATTGAAATGAGGTTACAAGGGATGTATTGAGATGACCCTTTAGAAATTACCCAGGATGATGGAATTTGAATTAGGAAGAAAACTATAAGCGTAAGGTACAAGAAATATGTACAAGGGATGTCTTGAAATTTATCCTCAAGACGCAGGGCAATCCTTTTTTGGCTACAATGTGAATATTAAATCTTAAATTTTGAGGGACTATAACTTTTAATTTAGATTGAATCATAGGACATACAATATATCAAATCAAAATTCATATAGAGATTTACAACTAATTATGGGGGATAATATGTAATGACTCAGTTTTAAGTAAAAAAATATCATTTAAATATTTTTCGAAGACTTTAAATAATTTTAGTCTTAATTTTTTTATATTGTAGAGCTACTAAATTGTAACTGCTACAACTATATAACAATTACTGTTTCGTAATTGCTATAATGTGCCTGACAAATTCAGAATTTTGATGGGAGATGCATGTGTTAGAAGCAAAAATTGTATCAGACGGTAGTTAAATAATTATACATGGAGTAGAATGTCGTTTTTGATAAAAAATTTAAAATCGAATGTCATCTTGCCGATTTGGAAAATAAGAGACTTTTGTCCAAATTCAAATAGAGCACTTAAGTTTGGGGCGAATTGAAATAAGGTATAAGGGATGTATTGAGACGACCATCTAAGTGATACCCAAGGATGTATTTTAGATGGAATTTGAATTAGGAAAAAAAACGATAGGCGTCTGGTACCAGAAATGTGTAAAACTACAGGGGCAAGGTGAAATTTATCCTCAAGACGCAGGGCGACCCTTTTAAGATTCAAACTCTCTGCTGTCGACCGGAGTCTCAGTCGGCTTCCTTCCTCGTCTCAGTTGGCTTCCTTCCTCGCCTCGTTCCCGCTGTTTGTATCGAGATGGCGTCGAGGCAGATGGAGGCGATCCAGAGGAAGTTAGAGCTTCTTAACTACCCTCGATTTAACGCCCCGTCCCAATCGCTCCTCTTCGCCGGCGTTGAGCGATACGCCCTGCTCGAATGGCTCTTCTTCAGGTACCCGTCGTAGATCTTCTTCTGGTTCCTTCATGCAAATTTCGAACCCTAACGTCCTCTTTCTTCTTCTATTGGTTTGCTGTAAGCCTACTTTTATGGGATCTGAATCTGGTGTTGACCAAATGTCTGGCTTGATTTACGAGAGTTGGAGGTTTAATGTTCAATTCTGGAACACAATGCTGACTTTAATTTCGCCTGTTTTTTATTTATTTTTTATTTATTTTTTTACTGTAATAGAATCCTGAAGTTGATATTGTTTCTGATCTATCTTATATTTTGTGTCTGGATATCTTTCTCTTCTTTTGCCTCTCTTTCCCTGGAAACCTCTCCTTTTTCATTCTGAATGCTATATTTGTAGGCATCAGATTCGACTCTTTCTTTCTTGTTAGGCTATTAGGTGACAGATCTCCGTTTACTCAGCAGAATTGGCAAGGAGATAGCATGGACCGTGATGAGGAAAATACTCGAATTCAACGTGAGTTTCTTGTCTACTTCTAGTTGATGACTTATTCTTATCTAGCTTATCCAATTTATTTTACGAAATTTATGAAGTTCTCGTTCCTTTTTGCCTTTGATGGTTGTTATGAGTGTCTATTGGCATTGAAACCTCTACTTTCAAGTTGATCCATTTTCCCCCATAATTTTGCATAATTTTCTGGAACCTAACAACTTCTGCAACAGTCATGGTCCCATAGGATCATATATGCCAATTGTGAAATCAAAGCATTTGGAACCATCATATAATGGTGCTTTTCCTAATTTATCATAAAGAGTTTCGTTGTATACCAGACTGTACTTTTCATATCTTTCTTCTCTCTTTCTCTAGTTGTTTATTTCCTTTCTCATACTCAGAACATGGACAATGATATCATGTGAAGTGATTACAAGAATTTGCATATCAACTGCATAATTGTTTTTTGTTAGTGCAGAACATGGGTTTTGATGTTTGGACAAAGAGTTTAAGTTAAGATCATATTTGTATTGATGTGTATAATGTCGTTCAAGACTTAATCTAATTGGATCAGCTAGTGAACAAAATGATTGTCGTGGCTAAGTACGTGTCGACTAATGAATTATTCTAGTCGATTGATGGTGGTTGAGTTAACTAGGCAGCCGACTCAAGCTAATTAGTCAACAAACATAATGTTTTTGTTTGTGGCTAAGTCGGCTGGATGGACAATTGATTTGTTATCAGTCGACTAATGAAGAATGATAGTTGACTCATGCTACAACAAAAAAGGTAAAGGGAGTTGTTTATCTTTGACCTAATGACTACAGTACAGCGATTTACCAATGGTCGATTCCATTTGACTAATTGACGTCAGTGCAACAGAAAAACAAAGAGATGTTGGAGAAATGAAGCCTATAAAAAGGGCCGACGGGCATTTAAAGGCTAACATTCTTGAGATATTCTTTTGATCTTTTGAGCCTTATTGTGCACTCTTCCTTCTCATCTTTGAGCTTCAATTATAATCACTCAAATAACTTGTAAGAGGTTTCTCCACCTTCAAAAGAAGTCCAAAAAGGAGAAAAGCTAGTAGTGTATTCGGGAGTGACTTGCTGATGTGTCATAGGTCATGGAATAGGGATGAGAGTTTTGAACTATGTTAAATCCAAATGTTAGCGTGTTTGCTTTTGTTTATTTCATTTCAATTGCATATTGTATTTGGATTAACCTTGCTAATCTTAATTGTCAATTGCAAGAATATTTGATATTCACCCCCCTCTAGCTTGTCTAGCATCCATCATATTTGTCCTAATATCTTTGTCAAGTAAACACACCTAATATATAGTATAATGAATTTTTTCCTTGAAAAGGAAAAAAAATGGCTGTATACATTAGTTAGGTAAAATTGGGGCTGGGATATAATGACAATTTGAAGTATTCTTCCCCTGGTATTCGCCAACCAATATGTTGACTAGTTGACAACTTTACTTGATATTCAAGGTAAAAGAATGGAAGACCATTAAATGTTGTAAACTAGATAAGAACATCACTGGTAGACATACTTATCTGAATAATAACAATTAATATATTGTGTTCCTAAGGGAGAATTACCTTCCAATATCAAATGACTTACAAACACAAGGATTGGACATTTAATTCAATAGCTGAATGTGAATCAAGAAAAAGTTTGAGATTATAAAATTATTCAAAATAGTAATTATAATGTTTTTGTTATCCTACATTGCAAGAGGTTGTTTATGTGACTCGAAGCCAAACCACAATGTCACATAACATCAACTTCACTATTGCACCAAGTCTCCCCTTCATCTCACTATCTTTGTTATTATACAATTTTATTGTACGTCCCTATTTCCACTCTCTTTGCCTAAGTAACACTTGGATATTCTTCCTGATAGTTTCTCATATCACTTTGCAATTGGTTTTGATGTAGAATAATTGAAAGTGGTTAGGTGTTATTTGATTGCTTCATCTTGATGACATAAAGGCCGATCCGGTGCACGAACTCCTACCATACCAATGCAGGGTCCCGAAGAAGAATCTAGTATATGCAATCTTACCTTGCTTTGCAAGAGACTGTTTCTGAGACTCAAATCCGTGACCTCCCGGTTACACGACAACTTTACCATTGTGCTAAGTTCATCTTGATGACATGTTTGATTATAAAGATTGTTACTTAGAATATATAAAGTTGTATAGAAACATTTTCTATTTGTTTATAATATGTTATCTAACGATGTTCTTCACCATTTATATTCAAGATATAACAACTTTAATATGTCATAACTAAATTTGCAAGTAATGTGCTGCTTTAATTGCAAGTAATGTGTCTGTCCTGATTTCATGTCTTCTTTTGGTGCATGCATTGCCCTTCTCAGTGAATTTTTTTATGCTGCAGACTTAGCTGAGATAGCAAATTTTTTGGGCATTACATGCTCAGTTGACATTGAAGCAATACAAGTGAGTGAATACTTCATTTAGCAATCAAAGTCGCTTTGATATGTTAGCTGACAAAAACTGTTAGCAGCATGCAAATAAGAAGTGTCATTGTCATCAGGCAAAAAAAGATATCTTTCCTGTTTCCATCTAGTTTTGTATACACTTTCTGACTTACATGCTCACATAAGTTACCATGTATAATGTTCCTGGCTCAATTGATATGAAGAATGCTAATGCTTTCAACTTATCATCAATTTAACTACATGACATGATTTTTATTTTTTGCATGTTGATTTAGGTCTCACACTCTCACATAGTATGTTAATTACATGGTAGCTAATTTACTTCATGAAACTGTTTCACTATAATGACAGTAAACATGATTGCCCTCATAGAGTTCTTCTTCCTTTTAATAGGACCCCTTTGCATATAGTTTCTACTAGTTTTTTCTTTCTAAAATCTGCCTTTTGTGTGGGATTTAGTTGCTCTATCAAAAAATGGGAACTCCATGCAATTTCAAAATTTTAACAGTTTATGAGGATCATTTCTCCATATGATGGGTGCATGATAGATACGTGTTCCGTCAGACTATTATTATGTTATGGTATATGCTCATATTCCTATTCACTTATATTCATTGATGAAATTTTTATTTTTTAATTATGGCTATTTTGTAGCTTAGGAATGGAAATTGGGTCCTTTGAAAAAACATCATTTTCTTTATAATTCCTTTCTTATTTTAAGCTATTAAAGAAAATGTTAGCATCTGTACAATTAAATAAAATATGATGAGCTCCAAATTTGAGTTAATTACATTATTTCAAAAAAAAAAAAAAAATCAACTGTATAATGATTCAGCCAAGGTATTGATTCAAGTGATATTTATTTCATTCTTCAATAACATCCTTATTCCTTGAGCAGTAAAGAGTGATGATAATGTGACTTGGAAAGTATGATATCTACTCAACTTTCCTTCTATTGTGTTTTGTATCTCCTATGTGGCAGTAGATGAAAAAATTTGTAATTACAGTTAAAGATAACGGAAAATAGAGTTGTAGCGAATGCAATTGTTTCTCACTCTCCTCCACTTCCCTATCTTGATTCCTCCTCTTTAGTAAAAGGCGAAAGAATAATTCGCTTTGTGTTCACCACGCAGCTGCGTGATCTTGATTCCTCCTCTTGGCCTCTCCTATGGCTGCCAAGTGCCAACTATTGTGTCTGCTTGTTTTGCCCACTTCTTATCCTCCTCCTTTTATAGGCATCAAAATGGCTAGGATTTCTGTTTGATTGTCCTCAAACATTTTCTATCACTTCTGGCAGTATCTACTTGTTTGGGGATGGTAAACCAGATAAGTTCGTGGATCTGTCTAGGATGGTAGATCTATGGAATTCTGCCGTGCATAATTTTAATCTAATAACATATCTCTATGAAAGATCCTTTTGTTAAAGGCAGTGATAATGTTGAACTTCTATTGTGGTTTTGCCAGAAGCGTAGAATGAGCAAACACTGTAAAATTTTGTGTCTGTAAGGTGGGTGATTCACCCCTAAGCGTTTGGGAATTTATATTTTCATCTGGTTGCATTGAGATCATGCTACTTTGCTTTGTTTCAGGGAAAAGGTAGCTATGAGGAACGTGTTGAAATGCTTCATCTGATTGTAGATCTTGTTGAAGCAAGCCAATATGCCGATAATCCTGAATGGAGGTCAGTAGAATAGTACCTTAGTGTTCTCAAAATTTCAGTCTTCATAACGGTTCATCTATTTTCTGTTTCATCCTCAAGGAATAGTAACATTATGTGCAAACAAAACTAGACCTTACAAGTTCTGAACACTAACAGATTTGCCTTTTTTTGGCAGTGTTGATGAACAATTGGCTAAGGATGTACAGTTAGTAGATTCAATTGCAGAAAAACAAGCTCAAATATTTGCAGAAGAGTTGAAACTTTTTCCGGCAGATGTACAGATTCAGTCTGTCTACCCCTTGTAAGCAATATAAGATTTTGATCTGAATCCATAATACTAGAGTAGAGAGCTGTCAGTAGCATGTTTTAAGCCAAACAAATGAGTATATTAAACTATGAGCATATCCCAAACGGTTTGTTTCATTTTGTCTGTTCTTGTTTAGGTATGTTAATAGGATATACAGAGAACCATGCTGTAAATATTTAGCTTTTAAAAATTTCACATACTAATGTGGATGGCTTTGTATGTAACATGTTTTTGTATATTCACTCAAACTCTTGGGTTTTACTCATGTGTTTTTGAAATATTCAGATGAGCATATATAAATGTAAGCCCAGAAGAAATGCTCAGAATACAAAACTTCTGGCTGTCTTTTGGGCCAGAAAAAAGTGGACTTTGAAACATCTAGCCTGGTTAGCAGCCTTGTGTGCTGCACTATTCTAATTAGTTACTAACATATCAAGTAGATATCCTAGTCGATTGTCCATTACAGATTAATTTTTTCCCCTTGTAGCCCATATTTTTATTAATAATCTCTCTCTCTCTCTCTCTCTCTCTATCTCTCCTGTCTTCTCTCTTATTTATTCTACTTCTGGCTCTTTTTTTGGATATGGTGTTAGTTCTCTTTTTTCCCATAAGCTTAAAGGGAGTTACTAGTTTGAAATAGTTTGCCGCTTGGAAAGCATATGCATGGTCTTTGGAATAAAAATTTCTAACTTTCCTTTCTTTTTCTTCTTATATTTTGCAGCTTGTTGACTTATACTTGTTGAACAAACATAAATAGGAGTTTCTAGTTTCATCATATATCTTGAAATAAGGCTATGTTTACTGTTAGTTAAATTATTTGTTCTTTTTTGCTTGAAATCTGTGTGGGAAAAAAAGGTTTCAGTCACAAGTGTGACAAATTTTATGAGTTCTAGTAGTGATAAGAAGTGCCTCTTTTTCAGGCCTGATATATCTGAACTGGAACTGAAGCTCAGTGAGCATTCAAATAAACTCTTAAATCTGCAGCAGATGGTTCAGGAATTAGCATCTAAGGTACTTGAATCTGTTCTCTCTACAATCAAGTCTTCTGGAGGAAGTGAAACAAGTAGTTATACAAGCAAAATGTCTGCAATTTCCAGTTAACTTCACTCAGATCCTATTGAACCTAAAATTCTAAGTAATGCCCTGGGGATTGTGTTCTTGAATTATCAACCATATTTCCATTAGTGATTCATCTAAAAGGAACCTAACCCTATCATGGTTTTATCTCTTTGTTACTGTATGCTAAATTTTGTTATTGGTGGTGCTACCCAGTATGATTACAATCCTAATGAAGACTATACGGAGGTAGAGCTAAAGCTGAGGTCACATTTGGAGTCTTTTCTTGAAACCGTGAAGTCCTTCAATTTGATTTATACAAAGGTAATATGCTGCTTTCACTTCTCTTTGACTATTTTTGTTTTTATGTATAGCTTGAAGAACAAAAGGGCATTCATATGTCACAAGTCCATTTAAACAAATTTGACGATTGAGGAAACCTGCTGAATTCAGACCCCTTATTGCTTGGTTTCTTGGGCATGTCCATGAGATTTACATGCCCCCATTTTCTATTTCTTCTCATGTTTCTTAATTTATTTTACCTAATGTATTACAGGAAATTCGCCCATGGACTCACATGATGGAAGTGCCACAATTACATGGGTTTGGTCCGGCTTCTAATCGTCTGTTGGAGGCTTATAATACACTTCTAAAGGTATACTTAGTATGTGGGTTTAGGGTTTACCAAAAATTGTTAGTTGATCCACTTTACATAATCATTTTTCCAAAGAAGTATCATTTTCCCGAGTTCATTATGTACTCATCCTCTCAGACGCAAACTTCATACTGATATTCAGAAAATAAATTTGCAAAATAAATCAGAGATTCCATAGTTGGAAAAATAGGAAAAAGGGAAGGCATAATTTGAATAAGAAAATATTAATCTATAGGAGAAATCCTACCTATTAGTATTTTGTCTCTAGATATAAAGGTTTTATGTCATAATTTTTTGGGAGGCCGTCTTTATCCCTACGTAGCTTGCAGAGTGTGCTTGACTCTTTTTTATTCGTGACATTATAAAATTAATTTGTGTAACAGGGACACAAGTACTATGTTATCTTTTATTCCTTTTCTTCTTTTGTGAGTAGATTAGCAGCGTAAGTCTCACCAGACCAGACATGTTCAGTTGTCTTCTTACTGAATATGTTCGAACCTTAAGCTTCCTGAAAATATTTTTCCTAACATCTTTAGATCAGTCGATCAGACAAACGAGTTCTTGAATTGGAACAACTACTTGCATACTGTGTGACATGTCTACATCGTGCATTGCAGTTTTTGGGAAACTTGAGAAGTATTCGGGAGTCATATGCGGCTATGTCTATTGGATCTGTATCGACGTCCGAAGAGCCATCCTCAATCACCAAAATAATTTTGGATTGCGAATCTGCTCTGACATTTTTGAACCGTAGTCTCTCCATCCTCTCGACTTCTGTGGCCAGGGAGCAAGGGAAGGCCCTATGAATTGGAACATATCATGGAGTCAGAGAAATAGCTTCGATTCAACTCTGCTACACGCACATGAAAAGCACTCATAAGTGAAGGTTGTTCTTGTGACATTCATATAAATATAAATCGGTTGCTGGAACCTGTAGTGTATCCATATAATGACGAGCCCATCAGTTACTTTGGATGTAACCATATTGGACATGATAACCGTATTGTAAAGCTGATTTCCGTGATGTAAAGCTGATTTCCATGTACTAGTAGTAAAAAAAAAAGGTTCCATTTGATGCATCACAGATCTCTTCGGTGCATTCCAACAATGTTTGGTCACTAAGCCTGCCAGAGTAGAGTGGATCATCGACGACGTGACGATGTCATTGCCGCATCAGAATGTGACTATTTCTCATACTTACCAGACAATGTCTTCTCATAGGTTTACACTTTGCCCCTCTGAATTGTGGCTTGGGACAGGGGCCTCACTATAATTAAGAACAGTGCAGCTTCTCTAATCTCAAAGATGTTGCATGTTGGACCATGCAGGTTTTGTGTTTCTTAAACCATGTACATAGATGCACACAAAGAGTTAAACTGATTAAAATAACAAAATATAGAGACACGTTGCAGTTTGACCTCCCTTGAAATCCTTAGAATTTCACTAATTTGCAATTTACAGATTAAAAGAAGAAGCCTTTCCCATGAACTCGTTAAATATTCGACCTTCCTTGGATCCTCCCACCTTACTGCCTGAACCTAAATTCGTGCTGTTCTTGTCTTTCACCTTGTTCGATTGCCTCAGCTGAAAGGAGTTGCCCCAGTCTCTTCTTCCACCTTACTGCCTGAACCATATGTTTGTTTCTGTTTGATTCACTTCTGATGTTGGCGACAGTATGAATCTATCATACAAATTCTTGCTCTTTTTATATATTGTTTCAATTGAAATGAGGAATAGATTGGTACATTTACCTTCATTGCTCCCCACTGAACCTTCATCTTGCCGATACAGCAAGGCTCCGGCGAGAGCACAGACTTTACGAATCTTGACGATGTGTTTCCTCCTCTTGGCTTTCTTGGGCACACTGCGATGTTGGCCTTGCTTTGAGGCCAATGCAAGAATCCCTCCTTCAAGTAATGGGCACACATCCCTACAACCATTTCCTCAGGATGTAAACCACACTACACCCTTTTTTTTTTTACTCCATGATCATTCATTGCTACTGAAGAAGTATTCAACATTAAATATGATATGAATCTAACTTAAATTTTTTATTAACCGTATCAAAATAATTTAGTTGAATTTGACTATTTAGTGCATGAATGCACATAGAGAAGGTCTAGTGCAAAAATGGTGGGAAAAAAATGTAAATCTTTAAATGAAATTGACCAAGTTACCTCTTGTAAATCTTACTTGCATGAATGCCCCAATTTTTTTTTTTCCATAGAGCATATGCATTTTTGTTTGCAATGTAAATTTGATTTGCTCGTATCTATTAATCTATATATTCATCATGAGAAACACCATCCAAATTGAGGGGACCTGAGCTATGTGGCACTTACTCTACTCACATACTTCCCCTAATTTGAATTTCAGAGCAACTTAACCCAAATCTAGTGTACTTTTAACATTTAAAATACACAAAATGATCCCAATAAATAATATAAATATTTTAATCATTTTATTATAAAAAAATAATAATGTAATAAATAAATAAATGTATTCAAGGTTCCGTCCAATATATCCTCTTTTACATTAAAAAAAACACCTTTATTAAAAACTTGTATTTATTATATTTTAAATTAATCTAATTTTATTAGGGCCATATAAGTTGGGCTTCCAACCGTCTTATCCTTGCGCGCTGCGCTCGCATCTCTCTCCTGTCTGACGCTCGCTCAAACTTCACAGTTCCGACGACTCTCGCCGCTCTCATCTCATTCCTCCTCTTCCGTCGCCTCCCTGTCGATCTCTTCCGAGTCCTGATGGGTGATCAGATCAAGCATCAGCAGTGATGATTTGCCATCGTCCAATCAGATTCCAGTCCCACCGACGACCGAGAGCATGCTCCCACAATCTTCTCCTCTCCGCCCCCTCCCTCGCCTCACCTTGTTCTCCTCGCGTCGCCTCCTAGGCCACCATCGCCACCCCGTCCTCATCGTCGTACGCTCTGAAGGAGGAGGAGGAGGCGGCTGGAAGCTAGCAGACATCGATACAGGTTTTGCTGACCAGCTCTGGCTGTATTTAATCACTCTTCTTGAAATTTATCCCTCCTTTTGCCTCCCGATTCCTAACAGGC
Organism: Kaempferia elegans; assembly: GCA_037974815.1. Classification (NCBI taxonomy): domain Eukaryota; kingdom Viridiplantae; phylum Streptophyta; class Magnoliopsida; order Zingiberales; family Zingiberaceae; genus Kaempferia; species Kaempferia elegans. The sequence continues at coordinate 1,108 of JBBPFQ010686537.1, read as the reverse complement.
GCAGCGCAGGAGAGAATTCGTTCCTGGCTTTTCAAGGCACGGACGCTGCTCGCCGAGGTGGCATCGCCTCTAGTGAAGCCTGGACAGCGGGGGAAGCATGCTATCGTTAATGAACCCGGGGACATGGACGTCGAAGCAGAGACCTTTATGGCCTCAGAGCTAACGGTGAATCGGGACACTCCAGATGGTTATCTTTCGTTTGCTGCTGCCATCTCCATCGAGCAATTTGGGAGGTGAGGAGGATGCTTTCCTTGTGACTTTAGGATGTAAGTGACTAGTAGCATCCTCGTCGTCGTTTATGGCTCTATCGGGTTGCTGATTTTTAATCCGTTGTGTGCAAGGAGCGTGCAGGATGAGCGGTTTGACGGGGCGGAAGATGCAGAAGATATTCGAAGCGCTTGCCCCATCGACCACTAGGAATTACGGTAGGAGCTTGCTAGAGTATTGCTGCTTTAGGTACTTATCCCGGGATAGCTCCGACATCCATCCAAATTTAAAGGTCTGTGAATATATTATTCCTTGAAAAGTGTTTCTTCTTGTCAGTGATATATGGTAGACTAGCTTATTGGCATTACTTAATGACCTGGTCAAGATTTGCAAATGGTCATCAGTTTAGAGACTCTTAATTGCTTGAGAATACATATCAACATTTTATCACTCAAGCTGATATACAAAATGTTGTCAGTATCTTTTCCTTCGGTGTTTTTGTGATTGCTTCAGTTTTTTGCTACTACTTCCAGCTTAAGCATATCTATGTGCATGTGGTGCTTATCACGGGCATTTTGCATGCTGTAGAAAACGTTGAAGGTTCACAGGCGGTGAAGAAATGTTGAACCATTATTACGAGATGTGTGGAGTGACCCCAAAATTCCTTACCTCAAGCCTTCGTCACTGATGATTCTTTTAGTTTTCTAATACCAGATTCTCCGAACAAAATAGATATAAAAAGTTTTCTTAAAAGGAAAGATCTAGTTAGGTAGTTGTCAATAAACAGATGTTAAAATACAGTAAAGATATTGAATAATTATGAATTTGAAAATTTGAATAGAAAAACTGAAGTACTTGCTTAAACATGAATTATGTGACATGAATGAGAGATCAACACAAT
>JBBPFQ010686432.1:0-15082 GCA_037974815.1 Kaempferia elegans | reverse complement strand
ATTGTTGGGTACTCGATATTATCAGGTACACTCAACTTATGGGTACCCAACCATAGAGAATAGTGATCGAGTATTTTTTTTCCCCTACCAATATGTCAGATACCCAATTATAACTACCCAAACTTGAAACAATCCGACCCTCGCCCATCCCTAGCCATGTCCGCTTGAGAGGCGATTAGGCCAGACCAAAAGGCGATAGCCGTTTGGTCATGCTTATGAGAATCTCCACGTAAAGTGATATGTGTCCGCCAATTGTTCGCTTGGGGGATGATTAGGCAACTAAGGGGCAACAATTGTTACACTGCGCCTCTGAGAATCTCCATGTAAGATTCTAGATTGTCGGAGATAGGCTGACGTAGAGTGCCAAATTGGCTGATCCTGAGTCGGTCTCCCGAGGCCAAATGTATTGTCATTGGACCAACGTTGAGTGCTTGGAGGCTAAGTACTCAAGGACGTTGAGTACTCGGGAAGGCTGAGTGCTTGCAAACACTGAGTACTCAAGGACACTAAGTTCTCAGGATTGTTGAATGATCAAGAATGTTAAGTCCTCGGAGACGCTGGGTGCTAGGGAATTGGATATGGCCAGTAAAAAAGTGAGACAGGCCAATCGGGGAATAACCCGGGTACCATCATTGAACATCAAATTTATTTATTTATTATTATTTTTAATTAGCACTAGGTATCCAACTATTTGAACCAACTAATCTTAGGGTGATCGGTATGACCCCGTGAAAGTTTTCCACGGTCATCATGCTAAATCGGGAAGCGCTCATGGAAGCTCATTCAGACGATCAACATTCTTAAATCTGTTTTTTATTGGAGTAAAAATCCCATGTAGTATGCCGTAGTTGAAATTTAAACCTTAAATATCCTAATTATTTATTGTATGACCTAACCCTATTATCTCGAGCAACATCAAATTTATTTGTGAATTTTGATTCATTTATAATTCTCAAAAGAGATCAGCACAATTTATTAAGAATAACAATGATACGGAAGATAGCGGTAAAGAAGCCAAAAAGATCATGCATGCCGTCATTTGGATAGTCATACAGTGAGCCTGTTGTCCAAAGAGGAACTCCACCTTATAAGTGAATTATATTTAGTTTGATGTTGTTAATATATAATTAAAATAATTTATTTAATTTAATTGAAAATTTTATATAAAAATATTAGTCTATTAAAACTACTATTTATCAAAAGATTTGTAATTAATTAAAATCATCTCAAAATTATTATTATTATTTGTTTTTTAAATATTCTATACATAATGATTTTAATTAAATTAGAGTAATAAAATGAGGAATTGATAAAAGGACGATGAAGATGATAATTTTTACCCAATAATATTCGCACGTCGTATTTATGGAAATATTTAAAGTTAAAAAAAAACCACACAATTAAATTTGCAGGTGGAATGCAACGTTCCACCGGACACGCGACAGCTCATCAATGTGACACAGGGAGAGGTTTCCCGAACCGGACAACGCCGTTCGGCTCTTAAATGCGATAAACTTTTATTAAAAGCGCCGGCGAAGGACGACAACCGTCCGTCGCTTTCTTGGCCCCACCGCACCTGGTCCACGTGACAACAGCTCACCTCTCCTCACCCCCCAATCGATACTAGCTCCCATACAACTTCCCCAACGACCGTCCAGACCACCGTACGATCCTTATCTAGTTCGCGTATCCGCCGTAGATTGGCCGCGCGAGCTGGGCGCATCCCTCGATGGACCCCTCGGACTGATATTCAAAAGTTCGAAGTGGTAAGGTTACGTCGGTGAGGAGATCGGAATAACCCTACTATAAAAGGGCGTCCCAGATCTGAGACCTTCACTCGCTCCTCTCTCTCTCTCCGCCTTCCTTTCTCGCCGGCGATCCGGGACACTCGTTTTTTGAAAGCGGAGGAGCGAGGATGAGAGAGATCCTTCACATCCAGGGCGGGCAGTGCGGGAACCAGATCGGGGCCAAGTTCTGGGAGGTGATCTGCGACGAGCACGGGATCGACGGGACTGGGAAGTACAACGGCGATTCGGACCTCCAGCTCGAGAGGATCAACGTCTATTACAATGAGGCCAGCGGCGGGCGGTACGTTCCGCGCGCGGTGCTCATGGATCTGGAGCCGGGAACTATGGATTCTGTCCGATCTGGGCCTTTTGGCCAGGTTTTTAGGCCGGATAACTTCGTCTTCGGCCAGTCTGGGGCTGGTAACAACTGGGCCAAGGGGCACTACACGGAGGGTGCTGAGCTCATTGACTCGGTGCTTGATGTGGTCAGGAAAGAGGCAGAGAACTGTGACTGCTTGCAGGGTAAGACCTTTCTCGTTCAAAATAGGCTTTAATTCTTAGTAGATCTGTGATATTTCATGCGTTTTCTGATGGTGGTGAAATTTGAGATAAATTTGACAGATCTAGGGTTATCCTTTATTCTTTAAACATCATTGACGTAGATCTGTCCTCTCTTCTTACAACGCACTGCGAATTTCATGCAAATATATTAAAAACACCTCGCAAGGCATCATAAGGATCTGATTCTTCAATTTCTATCAAAAGAGCGTCAGTTTTTTTTAGGATTGGTCTGTCGGAGACTCGAGTAGGGTTTCGGTTCAGAGACAATTGTATCTCTCGTATGATATTTTCCCAAATTTTAGTTGTTTATTATGTTGTAGGTACATGGTACACATGATCAATGAATGTGGTGATACTGCAGTTGTTATATCTATTCTTAATTGTGGCTCTCATGGTGGGGCACATAAAGCTTTATAGGCTTCATCTTAACAGATCTCATGGTCTTTTTTGATTTTGATAATGATCTTTGACTTCTTTAAGAGAGAGTTTAGGTGAAGTTCTCAATCGTTACATGTTAATTTCTAGTGACAGCCAAGATGTGAGTTCAATCCTATTTAATCTGTATGCTTAAATTATCAAATTAAACTTAATTTTAGTTTGCAAGTTCCTATGCTATGATTTACAAAATAATACAGTTCTATTTGGCTATGAAACCAGTCCTAAATTCCATTGAAATCTTTGGTTTCGAACTGTAACCTTGAAAGATAAAGTATACTTTGTAGTGCATCAGGCTTCTATATCTGACAAATGTACCTTTTTCTATGAACTGTAATTTGTAAGTTCCTGTGCTAGGATTTACAAAATAGCACAGTTTTATTGGCTTATGAAATCAGAACTAAATTCATTGAAATATTTGGTTCTAAACGAATTATAATGTTGAGAGATAAAGTATAGGTTGTAGCACATCAGGCTTCTATATTTGACAAATCTACCTTTTTCTGTAGATCACATTAACATAAGTAGCACCTACTTGCGTTTGTTTTATCCAAGATTCCTATGCCCTGTCCAACAAAAGGGGTGTGAATATAAATAGACTTTTGTTCCTTCAATTTTTTTATTAATATATTTTTTGTTTTGAGTTCAATAAGAGGTGGTTATTCAAAGGTAATGGGGAAATAACAGCCAAAGTGGAGATATGTTGCACAAACAAATTTAATATAAATGCTTTTGCTTGGATGCTTATTAAAGTTATCATCTCGCTGTATCATGATATCATTTGTTTGATTTTCCAATCTCTGATGCAGAAAAGGAATACAGTGGCCTCTTTCAAGATCCATTAGTTGTTGTGAATATCTGATGTTTATTTTTTCCCTTTTCTAGTTAATTTCATTGATCTTTACAGTGTTGATTGTTTTTTAATTTATTATTATTTTTTTTGGCTTTAACATGTTTCTTTCCTTATGGTGTAGGGTTCCAGGTGTGCCACTCTTTGGGAGGAGGCACTGGGTCAGGCATGGGAACCCTTCTCATCTCAAAGATCAGAGAGGAATATCCAGATAGAATGATGCTTACTTTCTCAGTTTTCCCCTCTCCCAAGGTCTCTGATACAGTTGTGGAGCCATACAATGCTACCCTGTCTGTTCACCAACTTGTTGAGAATGCTGATGAATGTATGGTGCTTGACAATGAAGCGCTGTATGATATCTGTTTCCGCACCTTGAAACTTTCAAATCCCACATGTGAGTTTATTGCTTCCCTCCTTGCCTCTGCGCTGCACTAATTTGATGTTACATGACTAGTTATGTTTTTTTCTCCTACATGCCAGTTGGTGATCTCAATCACTTGATCTCTGCTACAATGAGTGGTGTCACTTGCTGTCTTCGCTTCCCTGGACAGCTCAATTCTGACCTGCGGAAGCTTGCAGTCAACCTCATCCCTTTTCCTCGCCTGCACTTCTTCATGGTAGGGTTTGCACCCCTTACCTCAAGGGGCTCACAACAATACCGGGCTCTCACTGTACCTGAACTAACCCAGCAAATGTGGGATGCCAAGAATATGATGTGTGCTGCTGATCCCCGCCATGGCCGATACTTAACTGCTTCAGCCATGTTCCGTGGTAGGATGAGCACGAAGGAAGTTGATGAGCAGATGCTCAATGTGCAGAACAAGAACTCATCCTACTTCGTGGAGTGGATACCAAACAATGTGAAGTCCAGTGTGTGTGACATTCCACCCAAGGGGCTCAAGATGGCTTCAACTTTCATTGGCAACTCGACCTCCATCCAAGAGATGTTCAGGAGGGTGAGCGAGCAGTTCACTGCCATGTTCAGGAGGAAAGCTTTCTTGCATTGGTACACTGGAGAGGGTATGGATGAGATGGAGTTCACAGAGGCTGAGAGCAACATGAATGACCTGGTGGCTGAGTACCAGCAGTACCAAGATGCAACAGCGGAGGAAGGCGAGTACGAGGACGAGGAAGCAGAGGAGGAAGAAGGCTGAGTAATTAAATCCTCCCTATATTTTGAAATGTGGTTTGCTTTTTATATTTCTGCTTGGCTTGTCGTGGATTTGGTTTCTATTGTTAGACATGTTCTATATGTTTGTCGTGGCCATGAATTGAATGTGATATGTTGGAGCCTTTGACTCTAATTATAGGTCCTCGTTGTCTTTCATAATAGTAGAATTTTGATATCAAAGAACTCTGGTTGCCCACTCAGTTTTTAAGGTTTGCCTCTGCTATAGTTAGCAATTCAAAGATCACAGATGTCCCCCCAGTAGACATTTATATGCAACTTCGTGACACAATACAGAAACCAATTCACAGGACGAACTCAAGACGTAATTTTATCTCTGATACATTCATGGATGTTCCATGTATCTTGTTGGCAGAACCACTGGCCGGTTAATCAGTGGCAAGAGTAAGAATGGGGTTGTCCGGTTGAGTTGCCCATTCAGTCCATGATCCATCATAAACTGGAACATCCAGCTTTCCGAGGCGATGAAGACCCTGAAGTGGCATTCATCGGTTAACCAGGTAGACCAATTTCCGATAGGAGCACATGAAGGCGCGAACAAAATCTTACCACGCATAGGATGCAGGCAGTCATCCCACTTCCGCAGGAGGCAACAATTGGGTTGTCGAAAGATACGCCTGCAAGTAGGAATAGAAAAAGATGTAGCAAATTACAAACCATGGGAGAAACCAACTCAAGTAGTGTATTGAGTACTACGCAAAACTACATGACAAGTAATATTCAAGTTAATTAATTTTTTTTTTCATTATATTAACAAATGTTTTCTTTAACTTTTCCTATATTCTTAGTATGTCTTCCACTATGATTGATCATCTCTTGTAACTATAAAATCTAATGGTCATCTTAAATATGTCACCTGAACTATTAGAATTGCACCTAATAAAATGCATATGTCCATCAAAGCATTTTTCATCTCTCTTATATTATTAATTATGCTATTTTTTTTTATCATCTAAGCATTCTAATCCATAACTTTGTGAAAAATTCTATCCTTAATATCCCTTGTTGAATGATAAATTCAAGATACCTAAAACTTATACAGATGACATTTTCATACTAAAATTACATCACGTGTACACAGATCCATAGCACAATCGACACAAATTTATATTGGAAGCATGATGGGTCACACTAGAACATTTGAATGAAGAGGCTGTCACCTGCTTGCGAAAACTTTTTATGAAGCTCATCTTCAGGCAAAAGCAGGCTTGAACTATCAAGCATCTGTTCATAAACAGAATAATTAAATTAGAACACCACAAACTCTTTATCAAGAAGCATACATGTGTAGGATTCAGTGCTACAGCTTAATTAACATCACGATTCTGCAACATCACTTTTGACATTTTAGAATTTGAGGAAGTAAAAAAAAAATGTTATTAATTTGAATTACCGAAAAGTGTATGTGTGTGCATGAAACCTAATCTTGCTTGTCTTCTTCTGCATAATTCTCAAACTCATTGCAATTTATATGCATGAAAAGTACTAACCTTAACTGTCTCAGTCTCCATAAGTCTCAAACATATATGATGCATTTTCCCACATATTTTTGGAGTTCTTACATGAACTAGAGTTGAAGTCGATGATGCATGCCATGGATCAAAGTAACAAGCATTGGGTACATTTTATATTAAACATACATTGGAGACTATGAAAGGTGTAAATAACGAGCCACCTCATTCAATTGTTTTTTTTTAGTACACATTACCTCTGTGAATGGAACACATTTACTTTCTGGAATATGACCGCTTTTGATTCCCTCCCGAGGTTCAGGAGCTACACCATCAAACCTGCATATGGACACAAATCTTTACTAATGAATGAAGTGTTTTCATCACAAGTTCTTTGGACTATAGGAACCTCAACTATGACAAAAGAGATAGATTGAGAAATATTTTGAAACTAAAGTACAAAAAATAGGTAATAAAATATAAGAAGAAATTTATTGAAAGATGTTGAAGACCTGAAAACCTAAGCAAGTGCAACATATCTCAGCCAATAATGAATTTTTAAGGAGATTATTCATTTGTTAACTCAAATGAAATTTTAGCAAGTGCATCATCAAAGCAAGTCTACTTACCACGAGTATGACCCTCCTAATTATGGTTTTTTGGTTTTTAAGATGCACAGATTTCTTTGGTTTGCAGAACCTGTAGTTTTATCAAACACAATTGGACTTGAAATTTTCCAGTAGCAAATGCAGTTTTTCAGTGTACTAAACTATACATATAGAATATGGCTTTGATTCTCGAGTGCAAAGAAAGAGATTTAAACATGCCAGTAAACATGGTATTTTCTACAAGATATTGAAGCCAACTCTTGGATATTACCTGTCCTTCGATCGAGCATCTAGAAGTTGATGGGTTTTGTCAGTCATATTTTGTTTGACCTGAAACATATATATAATCTCTGTTCTTGTTTGTTTATCAGCAACAAATGAACAAGGGAAATCTATCATTACTATAAACTATTATGACAAGAATTGTACCAACTTGCCCACAATAAATATTCTTGTATCATGGCAATTTATTCATTGTGTCCTTTGTATGAGAAACAAATAAAATTGGAAGTATATCCATAAAGTAGGTGAAAATTTCAGAATCCACTATTTGATGCAAGGTGCTAAGGACCTACCGGTAAATAGATCAGGATCTATATGTGAGAATACACCAAACTCAAGGATATTTAAATTTAAAATGGCAATAAGATAGTACATATAAATGTGAAGGGGACTACCTCAAGGATAACCCTGATATTCTCCCCACGTTAACATGGTATTCAAGTGAGGATGATCTCCTTAACCATCAATACAATCAAATCTTGACCATGCTGCATGTCAACTAATCCGCTTGCCCATTTATCAGTCCCTTCACCTTTCAGAAGGCCATCATCATCCTTGGAATCTTGTCCCACGTCTACCTATTCTTCACAAGGGCATCCATATCAAGGTTCAAAATCTTGAGCCATACTAAAGTTTTGGTTATGGTTCGATGCATGATACCGGTAATGAATTAGAGTTGAAGAAGGAAAGAGATGAAGCATAGGAGAAGACATTGTGTGTACCCAGTATGGTTTTAAATCTTGTACCATGTCGGACGAAATCGTCGAAGCATATCATTTTGCTAAATTATCAAAAGTCAACATCACTCAGCACATACAATGTCTCCTTCCTTTGCTTCATCCGCTTCTTTCTTCAACCTTCATTCTATCATTGACACCATGCATTAGAGCGTCGACACAATACTAGAGCGGTATCTTTCCAGTTAAAGACCGAAACTACGACACGGCTCAAGATTGAACTTTGGTACTGAGTGGCATTGGGTTTCAGTGATTTACTATAATGATACGTTTCAACCGTTCCGCTCGATACGGTATGAGATTTCAAACCATGATTTATATAATCAAGCATGAACTATTCTTTCCCAAGCGTCTAAGGATCAAGTTCTAGCTTCGGCAAATTAACAGGTGAATTTTGCGTAATGGGCAATTGACCTAAGAACACTTGGTTGATGTGCCACCCATTGCGAGTGCTTCGTGATTTACCTTGCTAGCTGTGGGAAACTTCTACGGGGCTATGCCGGTCACCCAGGATTAATCGGCGTAAGTTGGATACCTGGTGGCAACTTTTTTTTAAGCATGACCTATTCTTGTCCCACCTCTTCTTCAACACATATGCCAAGGTCTTACAAGACCATGCCCAATATTGAATAAGCTATCAACTAAGGCTTTGTTTCCTATAAAGGAAGGAAACAATCAGCGCAAAAATCTCTTTCCCTCTAAGTTTTCCATCCAAATGTCAATTGTTTTAGTTAAGAAGCTTTCAGTGAAACATGATAGTCAAAAAGAAATAATATGCTTGTGATAATTAACTTTTCATTTTTTTCATAATTATTTTTCATCCTCATTTTAAGAACTTTAGTTCTTAAGTTTTGAATGTATCTTATAATTACTAAATGTTAACCACTTTAGTCAGGCAAACACCTAACATCTCAAGAAAAGCAAGAGTTTGTCGCCTTAAAAGTGCCAACCATTTGCATCACCACAGGTTACATAAGACACAATTTCAGTTTAGGTGGTGATTGAACTCTAAAAGATTGATTGGAGCAGTTAGTGGATAAACAATTTTTGCTTAATTATCTCATTCTTTCTACAAAAATCATTCAAATTTCACAACGCAACCAGTTAATTTGACAGGATTAGATGCCTGTGTTCTAGCTTCAGATCTAATATTCTGAGAGTTATCTCTTGGGCCTGACAAAGGAGTCTAAAGGTGTGTTTCCTACAAAGAAACAACAATAGAAGTTTGTCTTTTGCATGCAATGGAACTAAAAAATATAATTTTTTTTTTCAAATCTATTTTTAATTTATATTTTTAATAAATTTAAAATTTAAGCTTCCTCCCTCTTTTCTTCCTTCTAAGAAACCAGTCCAAAGGAAAACTTTACTTCTTTTCTTCCCCCTAAGGAAACTAAATATAATTTATTTTTTTCAGCCAACAAATGGTTAAGCATATTACCAAAAAATTGCCAAGGCCTAAGAAGTGTAGGTTGGTTTGAAATTCAGACCTTTAGCTAAGAGTCTCGTTTCTCTCCTGCTAGCAATTTCAAATAGATGGTCGATAGATAGATAAGAGAGAGGAGACAAAAAATGAGTGTGACTTGGTAAAAACATGATGATCTAATACACCTCCATAACCTGTAAACACACCCTGTAATTGGGAGAAGAGGAGTGAAGTATGATTGAGAGCTCCATTTAGATAGGGTTGGCTACATGGATCTTATCTAACATCAAAGTTTTCATATCTTAAAAAAGTGAAAGAATACTTGCAAGTTATGCTGACTTTGATATTTGAATAATGCTAATGTTCATATTGAAAATGATTTTTGTTACAGAAGTGAGAAGTATCCAAACCTGTTCTATTCCCCAAATCATCTGAGGCCGAAAGTTTGTTTTAAATGTAGCAGGCCCAACCTATGAGTGATAAAAGCAGCATAAAATTATCCAATGCCATAACAAGAGAAAGAGAGAAGAAATTGTACGATAAGTAAAAACCATATGATGGCACCAAGTCCTTCAAGATGACAAACATAGAAGCATCTAAGATGAATGCTTTAACTTGGAACCCCAATCTGACAAATAAAAATCTAATTCTTCTAGTGCAAAAGGAAGGCATATTTAAATTAATCATTTTTTTCATTGTTGTATAAGATCAATGTCAAATCCTGCATGCATAGCAGGCAACTACAAAATAAGTTTAGAGCATTGTAAATGCTATTTGAATGGCTATAAAATGCTAGTGATTTGCAGCTATGAATCTTGCTTTCAGATGCGTACTAGGAATAGTTTCAGTGTCTGTAAAATACTAATATCTGCACATCCCTCTTGTTTTCAAATACTAGTAGTTTACTGCTCTTCACATCCCTCCCACTTTCACATATTCAAACACTACTCTTAAATCCCATCATTCTGTTTTATGTTTTTGATCACTAATTTAGATAAAGACCAACATGGCACAAAATAAATTCCAAGTTTTCATTTCCCTTATCGGCATTTAACAATTCATAATCCAAGGGTACAGAAGGTGCATGATGAAGTTGAAGTCAATTACACATCTTCAATAGTCTGTATCTTAAGAATGAATATAGGACAAAATAAATCAAAAACCCCCGGTCTACCAGTTGATCTTAAAATATAAAATTGGCATGTAGATGAAATATGCAACTTACATATTGACCATGATATATGCTTTTAATAGCTTTACTGACTGCAGTAGCTCTCAGAGTAACATTTTCAGGTGTGGTTGCTTCAACTTCATATCCAGCTTTAAGCCAATGTGGAAAACCTCCATTCAACACCCAAACCTTATTGTGCCCAAAAATTCGGAACATCCTATTTACGTATTATCATTTCAGAAAGGTGAATTATTTGATAATTGAAAGATAAACCATAATTTAAATAGTAACAATATCAACAAACAGAATATAGAGTCCTTAAATTATATAGTAAAATTTAAATGGATGCTTCATTACATTCAAATCTCTATATATAGTATTCATATATTTCCTACAACAGTTACGTGATGATTTCAACTCTTAATCAACCATCTCTGTTTTATTCACACTTTTCTACTCATGAAAAATATGGACATGATCCAGATTCAACAATTTCCAATAAGAGAACTTCTGTCTCAAAACAAAATTTCCTAAATGAGAAATTTTAAATCGGCCAAGAGTAATGAAAAAATCAGTTTGGGTTCATACACTAAGGCTCCATTAGTTTGCTATAAAAAAAGTTATTTATATAAAATGTATTTTGAAAACAGATTCAAGGAAAATAAATATTTTTCTTTTGCTTAGAGGTGATATCTGGAAAATATTTTCTATATTTTCCACACAATAGTGAAAATATTTTTCACTTCTCGAAGTTAGGTTGATTGGGTGAGCCAAGGCGAGTCACATGAGTTGATTGAGACAGGTGGGTCACAGGCCTAATCAGCCAACACGGACTGTCCAGCAATCCCAATGTTCCTGGTTTACCCAACCAACACAACTTGCCCTACTCAATCTGACCACCCTGCTTGCTTGAACTGCCTATCTTGCTCAAAGAATTCGGCTTGGCTAAATCAACCAACCCTCTTAGATTAACCGGTCTACTCAGCCCGTTCAAATTGATAACATTACACTTGCTAAAAATAAAATGAGACCATATTTATCTTTCTATTTAAACTCCCAATAACTCGTGTATTTTCCTATTCGTCATATAGTAGTTTAGGGTTATTGAGATGATTTTGTAAAAACATTTTCATGGTGTGCATTACTCAAAATCAGATATGAGACCATATTGTGTTCCTTGGACTAGTAGCCAGTAGGAAGTAATATCTGCTTTCCTTTTTTATCACACGAGCAATGTAGGGTCACCAAGATGGCTTTGCGAAAATACCTTGATGAGCTTGTGCTGTCCTATGACAAAAGCATATATTAATTCCTGGGAATTCAAGAAGGTTTGATGTTATGGTTTGGCAAGTGCAGAGCCATCAATGTATTTTCACAACCACACTTTAATGACCTTATACTATTTATGCAACAACTTAATATGGATATGAATTCACCCTAAGAGTCTAGAAAGCATAAACATACTCTTATCTTAGGTTGTTAAAGTGCAAGGCCATGAAGATATTTTTTTTTTTGCTAAAAAAAAACTTGATGACCATGCACTATTCATATGATAAAAATGAAAATATTTATGAGTTTTGGGAGACTAAGGAATAGAAATATGATCTTATTTTAATACTTTGGGAAGTCCAAGGCCACCAAGCCGTTTTTGTAAACCATTTTAATGGAATTAGTCATTTTGTCAGGAAAAAAAACTACTAGCACCTTCTTGGGAGCCTCAATTAGACTATTCCAGTCTTTTCTAGTGGACAATAATCATTCTTCAAAAATGAATATCAAAGTGTTTTGAAATAAAAACACACTGATGATACTTCTTAACCCATTTTAACCCCCAAAAAATTGTTTTGCAGTTCTTGCTCTCAGGAATTATGGCATATTCATTTGTCCAAAATATTATGTTTTGGCCCTCCAAAAAAATAAAAAAAAGGCGTTAATTCTATGTATTTGGAGGTATTTTGAGAAAGTGGTGCAAGATTTAGGAAAATACAAAATGCGGTATGTAACTTGGAAAAATAAAAACTTCTATGCATTATTTAGGGAATTTGTCTATTATAATTTTACACTATACGATCTATAATATTACCAAATCCATTAACTCATCCTCGAAACTAATAATAAGGTGGCAACTTTACCAGTTGATGAAATGACAATTAATCCCTTTTGTTCTCTATGGAACAACAAATTAGGCTATGTATATGGTAGTTTGATCTTTACAATACAGCATCATCATCTCCTTTTTGATTTTTGTATCTTATTTTCCAGTATTACAAAGCACCTTATTCAGAGTTAGATATATGCAGTTTGGAATTTACTTTCATAGGCTCTTTGTAGTATATTCTTTTGTATTTTGATGATGGCACCTGCAGAAGTGAATGTTATAAATATCTTTTGTAACTTGTATTTCTACAAGATACCAAGCAAGTGCCCAAGAGATTATAACATTGTTAATGCAGGAGCATGCCAAGCCGCCACTGGCCATGGAGATCAACTTGGATTGTGAAAGTAAACCTTGAATATCCATCCAACTTACTGGTAAGGTCAAATGGATGTTGAATTTAGTCTCAATGGAAGAAAAATGGTATACGAACAGAATTTAATTACTTGTCAATCACCCTAATCCATAAGGCAAAATTATATAATTCTTTTGAGAGAATGCGACTTGAATTATAGTCCATGCAGCATGCCAACAGCCTAGGAAGCATTCATCCCTATCAACTAAACTACATGGTCTTATCATTTTGAAAACCATTTTAGATACAAAATTAACATTTAATACAATTATAGCATTGTAGTATATCCACATGCAACTGAATTCCTGGAATGGGTACCTTAACAAGAATATTTTGTAATATAAATTCAGTAAAGTGCCACTATCATGAAAATGAAAGCAAAGGGAAAAGACATTATTTTAAACTACACCTAAATTTATCTTAACCTTGCCTGAGTCAACTTGTAACATTAGAAAACACATTCCAGCAAGAACATTATTGGAATTTATGAGGAGTGAAGCACAAATTAAAAAGTTTACAATTGAAAATCACATTCCAAACGTACCACCAGACACGAGGAGCACTAAATAGTCCCTTTCCATCATAAATAATGACATTATCCGTGTTTTGAATACCAAGAACAGAAACTGCAGCTGCAAAAGCTTCTTCCAATGGTAACATGTGTGGCAACTGATTCAAGTGAAATGCTTTAATATTATAGGGAAAATAGTTCATAAGGTCAGAGTAAGAAATAGAAAGTAAAGGAACCAGTTTGGATAGCCTAAATACTATTACCTAATCCAGTGCCAATTCTAAAAATACTATTGAATCACAACACAGATATATTGATGTGGATCTTGAGTTAGACAAGACTGAATCTCATTTCTTATTTACTATCCCTACTAGATAAAAATGTGATCAAGGTGAGGATTATGGTTCCTTGTTCACTTAAATGTTTTAATCTGCAAAATAAAGGAAATAAGTGATCAAAATCAAGCCATGACTTGGAACCACCAGAAGAAACAAGATATGGAACAAGCTGCTCACTCACATTTGGAAAACATGGCATACAAGATGTTAATGACACAACAAGTATTGCAGCTATAAAAATCAAAGTCTGCTGAGTTGGATTCAAGTATTCAACAGGACTCAAATGTCCCCGAATACTTGAGGGGTTTTTGACAGAGGAAAAGTGTGGTTAAACATTCCTAAGGTATATAGAATACTTAGTACATATCCAAATTCTTGAAAACTAGCTAAAGCACCAAAACTTTGGTTCTTTGACCATTCACGTAGATATTTTGGACTGCAAGATCAAGGAAATAAGTGATCAAACTTGAACCATGACCCAATCAACCAACAACCAACAGAAGAAACAAAGTGGAACAAGTTACTTAAACTCACATTTGGAAAAAAAAAACGGTGCACGAGAAAACAGTGAATTTAGAAGTTAAAGACAGAACAAGTGCTGAAACTATAAAAACCACAGTCAGCACCTAAGCGCAATTCAACAAACTTTAATGCGCTCCATCTACTAGTGGCCCTTTTTTGATAGGAGAGAAGGGTGATTAAAGCTTCTAAAGGTATATAGAAACTTACTATGTATCAAAATTCATGAACTCCTGATAAAGCACTAAAATTTTGGTTGATTGTCTATACCTACCAATACATTTCCAGATATCATTGGATTGAAAGAAATTATAACAATTTGATAAATTGAATAAGACAGCAACTTTCTTGCCTTAAAATGTAAAGGAATCTAGTGGGAATCTCTAGTAGTTTTGGTAGTGAAAACATCTTAATTATAGAAAACTCATAAAATAGTCTCAGGTTTTACACAAGTAAATCACGCCACCAATGATAGTACATAAATGCCACTATAAAATTCCTATTTATATGGGAAAACATCACAAGGGAAAAATCCGTAGCTATCAAGCATTCCTGGACAATGACCCAATCAAGCTTCAATTTACAAGCTTATCAGTCAGAATGATTAATCAACTCATTTAACTCCATGTTTATCTAAAAACCACTTAAACCTATGCAGTATATAATCTAAATGAATCTTTAAATTCAAATAAAAATAAGCAAAAATGATC
>JBBPFQ010686022.1:0-43837 GCA_037974815.1 Kaempferia elegans | reverse complement strand
CCAAGTTCCTCTTTTCTCTCAGGTGATCTCATCTCATTCCTCTCCCGAGATCCGGCATAAGCACTCACGAAAGCTTTCATCAGCAGACTTGCACCAGTTGTCCTTTAACAATCCTTTTTTGATTTGATATAGTAGATCCAATTCCGGCATCATGTAAAACTCAGATCCCAGACTACCGGAGTCACCTCTTTGCAAAAGAGACACCATAGGGAGGAAGGGTCAGATTCTTTTTGAGGTAATACCGGGCGAAAGCCGATCCTGGGGGCGTATTGAAATGATGGAGGGGGACAATAATCTCTCTTAAGAAAGAAGGGGTCCGCGGGGAGACTTGGCTGTCAATCTAATTGGTGGCATAGAGATCATGTTCGGTAGGCAGCAGTTCTTTCGACAGCTAGGAGTTGACAGGTTCGATTCCGCGCACGAGTCAATTTGAGCTCCCGCTATTTCTGAGCTTGCCCAGTTTCGGCAATGAATTCTAACCTGAAAGGTGCTTTGAAGCCACTCTTCCAAGTTTTCACGACTCATATCTTTTCTTTTCAGGTGCAGATGAATAAGCGATGTTATCAACAAAAGAAGTGCTTTTAAATCCAAATACCTGTGACCCGACTGAGGGGAAGAAAGTCAATAAGTATACTGTTCGAGAATCCGTCGTCTTTCTTGTTGAGGAATGGAAAAGAGGTGCTATCGCGTATCATATAGTCGATCAAGGCTCCTTTTAGCGGACATTGCTTCCACTTTAATCGAGTGGGTCAGCTCTGTACTATCTAGGTAGAAGATCTCAAAGAACTAGCTCTTTGTCAGCTAGAGCAAAAGCTTTTACAGAAAAAAGAGCTCTTGGCTCCCTCTGGCTAGACAGCTTTGAGCTTTCACGCGGGCTAGAGTCGTTAGCAGTGAAAGAAGCTCTTCTTGAATCTCTTGCCGATGTTGATAGCTATGGTATTGTATTCTAAGTAGTTGGCTGATCCAGTCTGCCTTTCCGCTCCGCACCTTACCCTATTGGAATAGGAAGGACTAGAATAATTTCTCCCTCACTCAGCCCTTCCTCCAACAGCGACCGAAAGTGGCAAGAGGAAAAGATTCGTTCTTCAAACATTTTCCGGAGATGAAAAGGAAGGAGAGGTATGCGAAGCCTATCTGAAATCGGAGATGCGAAGGGTCTAAAAGAGCTGAGATGCCGCTAATCAAGAGCCCTTCTGTAATCACTTCGAATGGAACTGATCCCCTTCCTAAAGACAAAGAGTACTCAAAAAGTGTGATGCATGAAGGAGAACATTTCATGGCCCGCGACGTTGTCGACCAGAATGTCGATGTGTGGCAATGGAAAATCATCCTTGTCAACTGCCCTTGATAAATCGATCAAGCTATTTTATACTCAAAATCTATATCTTTAAAGGGTGGGAAAGAACAATAGCGCTCATAGGGAGAGAATTCTTTCTATCCATCCTGATCGGATGATTGCCATAGGTCAATAAGGTCGGCTCCATCAAATTGGTAAAATAGAAACATAATCCATCTCAAATGAACAAGAATGAAAAAATCTCCTGGGAGACGAATTCAACTCTCCTATGACTTCAAGCCGAAAGGGAAGCCCTTATAAAATGATAATGAAATGCCTGCCTTTCTAATGAGATGTGATCCGTCTAGGGCTAGCTGAACTAAGCCTCATCTGAGGAGGAAAGATTTGCTGCTTTATTACTTCTTCTTCGCTACGCCCCTTGCTTTCCCACCTTAAGTTAAGGCCTTTAGAACTTGATAGATGCGATTTGAAAGAAGAGAAGAGGTTCTATCAGTTAATCACCATCCCTTCCTCTAATGAATCAGATCCCATCTGCTAACTAGAACTAAACTCCGAGGGAAGTCAGAGCAATTGCTTTTTTATACTATGCCTTGAGCCTGAAACTCTTCCTTCTAGTCTACCTACTGCTTTTTTACTTTTCTTTTGAAAGACAAATTCGCCACGTGAAAACTGCTGCCAGATGCGGATTCAATCAATAGTTACGCTTTCAAGCAGCAGATTCGCTAACGCTAACAAGAATCGTCAAAAGAGAAAGATCACTCAACTCCAGAGAAAGGGAACTTCGTAGGTTACGCCATTTCCTATTCCTATTGCCCGTACTCAACCTAAAGCACTAAGAGCGGGAGACGCGACATCTCTGTCATTCAAAGAAGACCAACTCGATTAAACAAAGAGAACACTTTGAATGTCATAAGATCAATTCGATTAAGCCGGACTTCTCCTATCCTGTTCTATCTATTCCTTCCTCTTAGCTGCGTGAACTCTTATGATCTTTCTAGTTAGAGAGAGAGATCAGTCCTTTAACGCAATCAATTACAACTATTAAGATGATAGTACCAAACCTTCACCTGATTCAACAAGGGGGAGTTTCCCACCAAGTTAGATTCCTTCTTGATCAGTTTTATTGACATAAAGATGCTTTCTCACTCTAGCTTAGGGATAAGAACTGGCTTTCCATTTCTGTCAATCGAGGTTCTTTTCTCCGTTCACTAAACAAGGGCGGTCGTTCCACTCTTAAATAAGCACTACTGTTAGCGAAGCTAGCTTTAGGATAATGAGTCGATAGACTTGTTTAGTAATGAGATAGAGTGTTCTGTCAATAAGCTAGTTTTCACAGCTTGGATTCCATCAATAGGAAGGGCAAGGCATAGGTTATTGCTTACCTGGATTGGCTGCTAATCTTTCTTTCCTGGGATCTTGATCTCTATCTGGAAATCTTCCTTTCTGCTTTCAAGATCAAGATCTGGAGTTGGCATCAAGTCTTTCCCGTGCTCGTTTCACTGAACGAAGGCACACTGAACCGGTACTTGACGCTTAAAGCGGATTGAGAAGCGGAATGCTACTGGAAAACTAAGATAATGCACTGCTACCAATTCACTCAACACTGGGATCCATACCATCTATGACTCCGTTTCCCTGTGGAATCCTGCCTGGCCGATAAGCTAGCGGAGCTTGACTTTCTTTAATTTCTAGAAGCTAAAAAGCGCTAATTATGTAAACAGAGAAAGGGAAGCGTCACTCAATTCCATCTTGGAAGCTCATCCCGAGTTATTCAGTCTGTCCGGTTTCCCTCTTTCCTTCCCAGATGTGTTTGGCTTAGACTCACTTACCGGAGAAGGAAGGAACTGTCAACCAAGCAAGGAAAGGAATCAGTCTACCGGGCAGTTAGTCTCATTCCAGTCAAGCAAGTTCCACTCTTCGAGTTCAAACCTTCAAAACCCAAGCAAAGATTGTCATAGGAATCCGGACTTGCCAATGGTGTTGAAGTTCCTTCTTTCCACTGGCCAGTACGGAAAGGAAGAAGTTCAGTCAGATTGGACTTGATCTTTTGGCCCTGCTTGCCACCACTCCGAATCAGGCTTTCTGAGCTCTCTAAATAATTTCGAAGTCAGTTAGGGGTATAGCTCAGCTCTAAGGTTTGAGTATACCTAGCTGGGTTTAGAAACCAAGTTCAGACTGATGGTTTGATAATCTTTCCAGGATTACGCGGCATTTCTTAAAATCACATGACAAAACGCACCAGAAGGACTGCTACTATTCTACTTATGTAACCCCCTCTTCTTGCAAGAGCCTGGTCTTTCCACTTCTGGTTAGAACTGGTATGTCCCCCCACCAAAGAGAGAACCCAAAAAAGAAGCAGGTTAGCGTAAGAAAGAAGATAGTACGGTAGAGTACATAACATAATAGCATCTGCCAACGTCAAATCCGTGAAGTCAACCTCGTTACATATGCAAATCCTAGCTTTCGAACGCATTCTCTCTCAAATAGGCAAAGTCATTGGATTCTTGTTAGCAGTCATAGCTTTGCTTTTTTTTTTTCCACGGCCCACCATGACAAATCATCTTCTGCTCCTTCACTTGTCTTTTCGCGTGTAGTTGATCAGTTAACAGCCGACCGCTTAAAGAAGAGCAGTCAAGGTCCTTTCCGAGACCACCTAGAGAATATTTTAGAGAACTCGGGATCAGTGAATTGAATTAGAGAAGCCGGCTGGGAACTCCTACTTGCTGTCTTTTCTTGAAAATAGGGAACTCCTACTAGCAGTCTTCCTGAGCACTCCTACTAGCGGATAAAGCCTTTAGTCAGACGGACAGCAAGATCAAAGAATAGAAGCAGGAGCGGCGACAGTTGAATGGTTCTCTGCGCGACAGTTAAATGGTTCTCTGGTTTCTGCGCGACAGTTGAATGGTTCTCTGGTTCTTCGTACGCCTCAGATCTGCGATAGTTCACTTCGTCTGGCTCTACCGGTCTTCAACCATAGGGAGTCCAATCATAAGTTTTGTAGTTCTGCTCGTAGAGGAGTCTTTATTAGAAAGATTTCGAGTCAAGCAAAAGTTGTCCCGCTTCAGTTAAATTTGAGAGATTTGGAGTCTCATCTAATAGGAAAAGTAGTAGCGCTCGGAGAAGAGTAGAATTTGGATCGAAAAGTTGTCTGCAAAAGGAGTGCTTTTCTTCAATTTGATTGTTCGGCTCATAGATCGATCCAAGCAAGAATAGATCGTCACCGGGGTCTGGGGTGGAAGACCACCTACCAAAGCACGCCTAGCCGACGCAATGGGAATGCATCGGGAGCACTAATGCGGCAGAAGCCTAACGGGAGTGAGGGACGGGCAGAGAAGGCAGAGTTCAAGAAAAGAGTTCAAGTTGCCTAAGCCCATAAACCCATCAGTGAGTGAGCCTGAGACCTACTGCTGATGAGTGAGTGCGAGGCGGACCGGGAATGAAAGAATCAAAGTTGCGTAGCCGACGAGAGAAGACAGCTGAGTCAGATCCCGAGAGAAGGAAAGCAGCGCGATGCTCACTACCCTTCTTCCAGACCAGGGAGAGAAAGGGCAAACAAAGAAAGTTGAGCTATGGCAGAGTCAAGCGAAATCAAAGCAATAATCCAGCTCCCTCGGCTCAGATGGGCTCAGACGTTCGTAGTTCAACTTGTTCGGTTCAATCATCAGATAGGGGAGCGAAATAGCACGAGGGGGAGGCATAGTTCCCACCCGGAGCGTAGAGAATTTCCCGCCTTCTAAGCTCGCCCAGCCCACGAAGCACAAAATAAGGGCTCAGAAAGTTCAGAAGAGACTCGTGAACTCGGAGAGGAAAGACCAGACTCTAATAGGATGGGCTAAGGAAAGAGATCCTTGATAGGAAGGGCAAAGTTGAGCAGAGCGAAATCTTTGCAATCTACGGTGCGAGGCTCAGAATGCTTAAGGCAGAGTAAGCGGCAGCTATCCATCTTTTCTTTCGCAAGCGCGGCCCGCAGAGTCAAGCGGCAGAGTAAGCTATGCGTAGCAGAGTCAAGCTTTTGCGCGATCTCTGCCATCAATAGCTTAAAGCGCGATCTCTGCAATCCGCTGCTGAGCCATCTGAAGCAACCAACAATCAATGAAAAGTTCATGCTTCTTCTACGCCTGCCCAGTTTGTAAGTTGTAAGTTCCATTCAAAACAAAAGAAAGTGAGAACGCGAACGAGTCCATTCAAAAGTGAGAACTATAAATCAGCTATATATAGAACTATACACTTGGAGTCCCGCTCTACAAGGAGTCAAGTATGGCTGAGAAAGTAATCAAGTAAGAAAATAATGGCCCTGGATAAGTAGTCTTCATGAGATTTGAAAGGTGCGTAGCCCGAAGAAAGGAAAGAAAGGAAAGTGCATAGCGGCTCAGAGTGAAATAAGAGTTCGAGGTGCGATGCCGACGAAGAATCAAGATCAGAAAGAGCAAGGGCAGCAAAGGTAAGACCCGTCGGTGACGGGGCTAAAGAACCAGGCTACGGGATAGGATAGGCCGAGCACCAGTGGAGAGGCTGAGTTCAAGGGCCCACGGAGCGGTATGCACGAGGCGAGTCTTCGTTCAAGGGCAGAGTGAAAGTCAGACGAGGAGGGGAAGAAGCACTGTCTCGCTCACCTTGAATCAGTTTCTTGGTTCTTGGTTAGGCCAATGACCACTCGTATATAAGCATTGATAGTGAAAGTACTCGTAGCATTTTCAAGTAGTTCTAGTTCAAGTCGTCTGGAGTGTAGGTGCGCAGCGGAATTCATGGATTGGAGGAACGGAAGCATTCAGTAGTGCCGGAAGAGGAAGCAAGAGCAGATCAGCAAGCACCCGGGTCTGGTCAAATCAGAAATCGACCAGCCAGCCCTATAGCCTCTAGCAAAGCATCGGGAGTGATTCTACCAATGACGAAGGATATGATCTATTAACTGAACTTTCATTGAGGGCGGAGGATTGAAATAAATTAGTTTTTGTCTCGCCTTTTTAACTCTTCTTTATCTTTATTGAAATCAATTCGTTTTTGAATTTGTCTTTGTTAGTTTCATCTTTTCTGCAAGAACAAGAGATGGCACGGGCTTCCTATTGCTTTTGAAATGGATGCCTCGCCGGCTTAGCTATCCGTAGAAGTTAGTTGATCTTTCCAATCTCGATTTGGGATCTTAGCAGCTGCCCTTGGGTATGAACTCGTCCGGTTCTGACATATGGGTTTGAAGTCCGGTACTTCTCTTTATAACTCTTTCCATTCACTCAGCAGCCCCTTTCTAATGCTTGGACTGAGGGAGAAAAGGTGCCTCTTTTGTTAGAGTGAGGGAAGCCGGGAATGGCATACTTCTTATAATAATATAAACTCTTTCAATTCCTTGCCCTTGCAGTAATTCATTCAAATCTCTCCCTGCAGCCCAGCCCAGCCCGGTCGAGACTTAGCCCGTCTCAACGTCGCCCCGTCGTTCTCACAATAATTCGTCCAAACAAGCTCTCTCTCCCTCTCCAACGTCAGTCGAGCCTATCCACAACCGTTAGAGACTATCTCCCTAAATTACGGTATTGCGATCCCGTCGTTATCACTTGGCCCTCCTCTTTCCCAAAGCCCTTTGCAATGACTAGTTGGCCCCAGTCTATAGTCCTAGTCGGAGTGGGCCTATCCGGTTCTCTCCTATTGGTTCATCTTCCATTGGGGCAAGAGCGTATAAGACGCCCAGCCATTGAGGGCGGGAAAGCAGGAACTTATGACTACTGATTCATTCAATGAATGGTTGCTGAATGAGACTAGAAAAGCCGTCTACTACTGAAATTCACTCATTCATCTTTGCTCAACTATAGTATAGTTGCACCTAACCTACCGCTGTGAAGCTTACTAGAAAGAAGCACTCTATCTCTGTCTATCAAGCTACTGATCGAATAGACCTAATCAGATCGTAGTCAAGCACGATTCAGAGAGGCCACTAGTCCCACCCAATCGGGCTAGTCCCAATCGGTCAATCGGCTATAGCCTCCGTCCCTTTACTAGGCCTCCCCGAGCTTGTTGTACTCGTCACCAGCTCTTGGATTGGTCTTCTGGCCTAGCCCCGGTCGTATAGGCATTTGCTCGGGATTCTTTTCCTGTGTTCGAATTGTGGAGCATTCCAAGTCCTCGACTGAAGAGGCTCCTCCCTATGCCTCACTCCATCGTTATCCGTTCACTGCACATCCCGTACGACTTTGCCAGGACACCTCGGCTGAGTTCGCCCGGTCTAGTCTAGCATCATCCATGGATGGGCTAACTACGATGTGATCTTAACTACACGAAGGTCTACTTCTGCCGCTAATAGCTCTGCTCCACTCACTTGTCCGGTCTCAATTTCCAACGGGAGCGACTACTGAGCGACTGCGACTCCGAGAAAGTGGTTCCAGATCCTGCCTGCCCTTTCTTTACTAGGCGGATCTGGCGGAGGCTCCAAAGCATCTAAAGCATCCCAGGCAGTCAGAACATGAGGGCCGGGGAGTGTCTTAATCAGGAGCTCGCCGAAGATCATTAAGAAATAAAGGAACGAGGAAGTGGTCCGGACTCGTTCCAATAATTCCTTATGAGATGAGCCGTTTAGGACAAGTTTCTCTTACCTAATCATGCATGATTGGTAGGGACTGATAGGACTATTCGATCCTGACCAACTATATTGTAGTAGAAGTCGACATTCACTCTTCTCCGGCTGCTTCACTTCAGTTGGAGCGTGAGGCCCGAGCTCTACGACTATGATCCAGTAAGCGAAGTCGTAGAAAGAAGTGCTACGCGCTATCGTAAGTCGGGAATGAATGGAAGAGAACATGATGAATGCTGACTCTGCCATCGAGACCCATTTCTACGCCGGACGAGTCTGCCAGCGAGTGAAAAGTGCTTCCTCCCTCATTGCGTTAGCTCCTTTTTCTGTTCTTTTGTCCCTTGGCTTGATATGATCTCTCTCTTGAAGGTTCCTAGCGCCTAGCCTACTTTGTTTAGTATTCATTCTGTCATCCGCATATGGCGGTGTGTTCTCACCACACCTGTACGGCACTGCAATGCAATTCACGTAGAGAAAGGAGTCTTGTCCATTTACTATAGAGAGTGAGGTGAAGAACTGGGACCCCGCACACTTGATTAGAGGCCCGAGCCTGCGTACCAACTCTTCTTGTGCCTGGCCCTTACACTATGATTCTTCACCGCTCTAGGCTAGTGAGTAAGTTCTGTGCTCATTCCATTTGAGTTTTATGAGTTTCATGCGCCCAGGCCCTCGGTGCCAATTCACTCTTTAAATAAGGATCTCGAACCCGAACCGAGTGCGTACATCGGACCTTCTCCTACTTGAACTACTTTCCTTTATAGATAGTAGAAGTAGAGCTCACAATGCCTGGCCTATAGCGATGAGACCATGAATAGGCATCCGAAAGAGTAACCTTCCAGTATCGGTAGGGAAAGAGGAAGAGAGAAAGAAAGGAAACGAGTTTAGTTATCTGCTTGAAGGAAGGTGCGTGCGTACATTCAATTATAAGACGAGTACCCGATCCCGAGGGGGGGGGGTCAGGAGCCATACTATAGAGAGAGACAGCCACTGGCATTCATAGGAGACTTGGGAAGCGAGAGGATAGGTGATCCCGAGGACCGAACCTAGTGAGAGAACATATCCAAGGGACGATTCACCACTAAAGCGACTGAATCCCGTCCGAGATAAAGGATCCTTTGAGTTCACAAGGCGCGGCACCCTCCTCAGAGAAGGACTACTTTTGAGGTGCGGGAAAAAGATTCTAATCCAACTGCTAAGTCAGTATAGATGCAGCAGGCACTCCTTTCTTTAAGTTAATTGAAGCAGTGAGACTCAGAGTTGTGTTGTCACCGCTTCCCTGACCTTGGTAGAGCTAAACAAGGGTGCATTCACTTAAAAGTGGAGGCATGCAGGAGCGCTCTCTCCGTCTCTTTTCAATTATCTATAGAGGGAACCCGGCCTTCTCCTTTACCATAAAATTCTTCAAATGAAGCGGAGCAACTTTCTTTTGGCCCGCGGAGCGGAGACTAGGGATTGCAGGCTATTCGTAGAGGAGCGGATTTGGACCGAGCGTTTAGTTCATCTTTTCAATGTGGGGAGGCGCATTTCTGACTTCTTTTCTTGGTCAGAGGGAGCACAAAGGGTAGTCAAAAAAGCAGGATCTAAGAGCACGAGAGCCATACAGAAGGGAATGCAGCTAACAGTCATGGGCTCGGCAGTACGTGAGGGACCCGCTACTAGTCCGTACGGGAGAAGAGTGAGAGGAAAGCCGACTTTGAGTGGGCGAGAAAGAAGTTGGGCAGGACAGACTTTTATCCGACCTCCGTTCAATCTCGACAGCTCTTCATTCTCCTAAAGTGGGCGTGAGGTCTATCGGAGGGTGGGAAAGACATTAAGGTTGGAGGGACTAGAGGCGTGGGCTTCTATTTCTATACAAGTTGTCATCTCGACTATTGACACTACAGTAGCTATGGCGCTTGTCACACTCCTATATAAAATAGTAGATTCATAAATGCCGACTTAACTAGATCGAAAAAGTCGTCCAATCCAATTATCCAATTGTTCAAGAGCTCTGTCCGTAGGGTTGAATTTCATTCATACTTTTCAGAGCGGAGGTTGAGGGACGAAGGGAGAGAATCCTTTTTACTCATGTGAGGAGGCCCAAACCTTAGTCCTTGCATCTAGAAGGGGAGAAGTCCAGAACACAAAGAAAGTGTACACAGAGGGCTCAGTCTCATGCCTTACAGTCTGAGAGAGAAGACATAAAGAGAGAAGGCAAGCAGCACAAGCCGAACCGTGAAAGTAAGGGCACCATCTATTGAGTTCGATTACTTGATCGAAAGTGAGGAGCTTTAGAGACAGCACAGGCTCAATAATCAGCGTGGACAGAAAAGGAAAACAAGAGAGGAGCGAGCGACAGCGACGCAGAAGAGTGTAATGAATTAGGCCCGCGACAGCGACGTAGAGCGGACAGAAAAGAGAAAGTTGATGTTGCCTTCGGAAGATGAGGAGGCGGTGGAAATACTCTACAGCTGCAGAACCTTAGTCCGTGCTATTATGAGTTGGGAATATACGCGTGGCTAGAACTCGTTTTTTTCTGTTCGAGAAGAAGCAAGAGTGGTTTCGAGTGGATTAAGAAAGCTTCACTATGTGAGCACACTAATGCTTCCCTATCTTAGAGAGAGCTAGTCTAGCGGTCGGGTGCGCGATCGAAGCAATCCGCTGCTTTACCATCTGATGCCCTTTCCTTACGTTCTACTAATCTACTCTAACCTCCAAATAGCAAGGATTTGTTGAAAATGGGCACTTTGCGCTCCTTCATTATCCAAGCTTTGATAGATAGTAGTTCAAAGGGTCATACTGTTTGGGTCATGTTCTACCAATCGTTCTAACAAGGGTTGCGTCCCACGGGGGAGTTGAATCCCCTTTTGTTGAAAGAGAGGGTCCATTCAGCGAGACTCCATTTGTTCTTTCAGCGTATCGGAAACGCTTTCGTTAACCTTTTCTTGAGCCCATGTCAAATTGCGAAGACGCGCTACTCTCCATACTGCTATAACACAAACTATTGAAGGAACCCTCAATCCGTTGGCTTAAATTATTAATAACTGTGTCGGGTAGATTGTTATTATTCATATAAGTCACACTTTTGCCTATGGAACGATCAGCACGATTGTTCGTCTTTCATTTGATTCTTCCAGCTGAGTGACTTACGGAATCTCACTCAAAGAATGAGGCTGACTACGGCCTCAGATGATTAGGCGGGGACAGGATTCGAACCTGCAGTCTTCAGGTCATGAGCCTGATGAGTTGACCCATTACTCTACCCCGCTTCTTCCCCTTATCCTTCTCCTGATCTTCATCGTCGTTGGTCCTTTTTTTGACATAAGAGGCGCTTTCTCCTCTCTAGAGATTTAGAGTCCGACAACCGCGGCAACAGATATAAGACCAAGAGTTCGTCACACCGCTTATTGCATCAAGCACCGGTAATTTACCTAAAGCAAGAGGAAAGGGAGGACGGGCCTATGAGATTCTTTATATGATACCACATACGAGACCACCATTGATAGAAGGACCGTCAACTCCAACTGTAACAGCGGTTCCTAATTCAATAGCAAAAACAGATATAAGACCAACTGCGAATG
The DNA here is from genome assembly GCA_037974815.1 of Kaempferia elegans. Lineage (NCBI taxonomy): Eukaryota > Viridiplantae > Streptophyta > Magnoliopsida > Zingiberales > Zingiberaceae > Kaempferia > Kaempferia elegans. Next base: position 32,424 of record JBBPFQ010686022.1, on the reverse strand, counting down.
AAAGAGCATCAGGAAGAGTAAGACCGGCAACATCTATGGCAAGAGTACGAATGGTTTATTGAACACCTTGCCAATCGTACAAGCAAGGCAACTGCCATTGAGTTCGTTCCTTCAGTGGGTTTGACTCACTTTCGTAGTCTCTCATTCCTCCCTCTAACTGTGGAATCGTCTTGCATTGAGATTGTTTTGGAGACATGGTCCAAGCCCGGTGAAGAAATGCTTCAAAGAGTGGAGAAAATAAGATAAATGCACGCTTGATTGACTTTCAATTGTTTGAGTGGTCCATCCCCGTCTCACTTCCTCCTAAAGAAAAGATTCTTATCTGACTCTTCGCCCCCTCTTCCGTGGATTCATTCTAGAAAGCGGCGGATATGCGACAGAGGTATAACTCCGGAAAGACTGAACTCTGTCACTTTCACTCCTGAAACTCTCTCACTCCTTAACTCAAGGGGGAAGAGAGTGGACGAAAGAAACTCTGAATCTCTAACATCTCGGTATTCTTTCACCTCAGGGAAATAGAGACTCCAAGGTTAGGAAAGAAAGAGATAGAATTGAATGAAGGGAGTGCTTATCCAATCCCTTTATTGTTTAATGATTGGAATCAAACTCAAAGAGGGGGGAGGATGAATGGACTGTCAATCTCATTCTATGACCACCTTTCTTACTGCCAAACATCAATGACAGACCTTCAGCGTACGATTGATCATTTAGCAGATTAGGGGTCTCAAGGCCGACTAAGACTTATTTATTTCATACCGAACACTAGCTATCTTTACCCCTGCCCTCCGACAAAGGGGAACTTTCACGACAAATCGAACGTTTTCTCGCAAAGCGTGAACTATCTTGGCTGGCAGTGGCCTTTCTCTTCAAGAGTAGGATATCCTCGGGGTTGGCGTATGTGGTTCCGGTCTTTCGTTGATAAAGTCATAGGCAAACCTCACCTCAAAAGTCCCTCCGAAGAGGAAGGAGAATAGTATATCTGCTTACCCACCCCCATGGATAAAGACCCTGGGCAAAAAAAAAACCCATGGATGGAAAGAGCCCTTCTTCTTCCTTTCAAAGCTCATAGAAAGAAATTCATAAAGAAAGCCTGTACGACCTGTGAACCAAAAGACTTTTGCACGACTGGACTATGCTATTTGAATTGGATATTGGATACCAGGAATAGGGCTTTCTATCGGACCCATCATTTGCGCGGGATTCATTACGACTCTACCCTAGTTGCTGGCATCTTCCGGGACAGGTACCCGTCCCACTGGTAGCGGCTGGTGTAAAGTAAGCAAACGTAGTCTGACTCTTATTTGAATTAAGGCGCGACTTCCACCATTGAAGACTTGCCGAGACCTGGAGACCTAACTCCAGGAATAAGGGAGAATTTTCTTGGAGTATATGAGTTCCTTGCTGGGAAGTCAGAGCCCGACCATGATATACAAGGTCAGTTATGAAGTCCGAGCCTCGCGTCGTAGGCGCCTTCCTCTTGGATCCGAGTCTTAGAAATGCAAATATGTTATGTTCTTTATTGCTGCTCAGCTATCAGGATAGCACGTTGATCTATAAAGAAAATAAGTATAATCTCAATCTCGATAAGACCTATACTACTTGTGGGCTTGTGAGGATAAATGTGAACTAACAAAAAGGGAGTTGTCAACTTTTGGATCAAAAGTATCCTTATTAAGAACTCCCACCTGCTTATGGGCGAATGCCTGTTACTGTGGAAGGAAGTATTAGAAGTTCCATTAGTGTGCAAAAGGTCTTAGGAAGGAAACTCGCCTTAATTAGTCAAGAAAGCGGAAACAAACCTGTAGGATAAGTCAGCAAATCACATCATATATCGGATATCGCATCGGAAAGAGAGATTGATTCTCCCTTCCGGGCAAGTCCTGGTCGACTTGATAGTCTTTATCCCCACTGGGTAGGTAAGTGGGAATCTGATTCATTGATTTGATTGAACCTAGCGGGTAGCGCGCTACGGCTTTGAAGCTGACTGAGCCAAATAGCCGATATTGCGCACCGTTCAAAAGTCTCCGGCCTGTAAAGCTCATGAATCGAGCACTTTAAGGCAAGTGGTTATGGATATTTTGAGAGGAGAGGGATAGCTCGAGTCTTCGAATCCATTAGGTAGAAGTTTCGCACCTTTATACTTCTCCACCCCTTCACATACTTTTGAATTTTGAAAAGGAACTACAGCCAGCCTCAGTTCCATACTTTTTTGATTTGGACTAGAAAGAACCACAAAAATCCCTAGAAACGGCTTCTTCAGAATCGTATCATTCCTACTCTATCCAATCCAACCTAGCTTTAGGCTAAAGCCGTGGCCTAGTCAACCGTGAGAGCCCTCTATTTGACTAAGAGACTCCGGATCCCCCCATACCTTCATATCCAAGCTGGGAATTCTGGACCTTCGGATTCACAGAATAGCGCAGATAGTATTTTCCGTAATCCGCCTATTCCCTCTCTCCGGCTATGTATTCGTCTAAGGTTCCATCCTCTATTTCCGGTTTAGTCTCTTTAGCTTTCCCTTTTTGATGGTCTTTTAGGAAGAGAGCAGGGGTGGAAAGCCTTATTTCTTTTTGTCATCCAGATCGAATCTACCAAAAGTTTTGAATGCTCTTCTTGGGGTTTGAGTTCTCGTTGGAGTGGCAATCTCCTTTGTTGTCGTACTAGCCAGGCCAGTTTTCTTCGATAGTAGGCCAGGAGTTGGAGTTTATTCCCTTTTCTTTTTTCCTTCCTAAGGGTCTTCTTATCAGCCTTCGTAAAAGGCCAAAATAAGTAACTGGCTCGAGAGAAAGGAAAACCTGCAGGCCAGGGTAAGCGTATTACGTTCTCTATAAAAAGATTTTTCCTCCCCAACCATTTCTGCTATTCCCATTGCATTGTAGGAGAAGTTTCTAGGGCGGAAGATAGCTTTTGATAGTGCCTTTCAAGGAAAGCCTTTCAAAGAGTAGTATCTCACAAGGCAAAAGACTCTAGGTCAAATTTTGCTTTCCCTCTTCCTTCTTTCTAGTTACCCGGGATATGGGTCCATGCAAGCGAATAAGATCTATTAGTAGTTGTGCTCCTTTCAGTTGGCAAAGGAAGTACAGCCTTTTTTTTGAGTGCCCCATAGTTTATCTTAGCCAGTAAAGTAAGCAGGATCAATGACGGTGGGGTGGGATCTTAGGGAGCAAGCTTTTTCATTTAAAATCAGTCTCTCCCTCTGTCTGAGTTGCGAGGCAAAGGATAAGTCTACTAAATATAGGGCTACTCCACCCGACGATTGTTGTCTTCATTCAAAAAAGCTTAGCACACTAAGAGTAGACAGCATATGAGACGGAATGGTTCAAGCTCATCGAACTACCACACCAGGGTTCCAAACCTGCGTCTATAGGATGAAGTGCATGTATGTAAAGAGAAAGGCGAGTTGAGGATCGATAGGGGAATAAGAATTCTCGGAAGTGGCTTTCTGTGGTCTACGATCACGCGTACAAAGGGACCCGAGGGCCTTTTCAACTACCCCACTTAGAATGGCTAATGGACAAGGCTGGGGCAGAACCTCTCGTAACGTGCCGTCGACCTATAAGCCCTTTGGTAGCTAAAGAGCTTTTTAATCGTCGAAGCGAACCTAACAGCCCAGGGAGTCCGAACTTCCCACCTGCCTACTCCTCTGTTAGGCAAACTCTATTAGTCTACGTGCGGGGAGGAAGAATTCTTTCTATTTCATTCCATGAAGAAATTCGCAATAGTTAATCGAATCAAAGCAGTAGCCCAGAACAAAGGAGCAAGCTAAGCAAAGAAAGGTAAGAATAGATTAGATCGATCAAGACAGGTATCTAGGTAGTTAGTTGTTCCTATCCGACTAGTAGGAAGCGCAGCTATGGAACTAAGAGAATAGATAGAGCGGCAACCGCAACCGATGCTACCATCCGCTGTAGTTTTATACGCTGTTGTGGGAATACCTGAGGCAAGTAGCTAAGCGAATAGGGCAGCTAGTGAAGTGAAGAGGAAAGAGAGATCTTCAATCTTACCTGTGGGATGGTAGCTTTACTGTCTCTATTCTATATAGTAAGGAAGTCCTCATAGCAACTAGTTTGTGAATGCTTAAATCTCTCTTTTTTTAATGAAAAATACGGTTTTGACAAGATGTGACATTCAACATCAGATCGATCTAATCCCAGGATTTGTTCTTCTGAATCAAGCTGCAACTCGGATGAGTCCATCGGAGCATGAAGAATTAAGTAGGCAGGTTAGCGAGCGGATTAAAAAGGGACTTGTCAGGGAGAGGGTTCCAAACCGTGTGCTGTGCCTGCTTGATCTTCCACCCTCAGAGTCCTTTCTCGTATATTTCTGCTGGCTCCACTCCGTTCCGCCTCGCTGGCTCGTTGCTTCGCTTCAATTGGCCGTTGCTTCGCTGCGCGGCTCAACCACTCGTCTTAACAATAGAAGTTCACTTCCTATTCATTTTCTTTCTTTCTACTTCTATTGTTAAGACCAGTTCCACTTCTATTCTCGGGAGAGGACTCTACCATAGGGGACGACTCAGAAGTTGGGGACAAGACTCCAGTAGGAAAGAGGTAGGCGGGTGCCGTCCCGTCATGAGTGCAAGGACCATTAGATAGGCGCGAAGCAGAATGATAATTAATACCCTTTTTACTATGACTACTGCAATGGCTGATAGGCCAACTCTCCCAACTTATAGACCACCGCCCCTACTCTTGATAGGGACCGAATCAGCTCTGAGTTTGTCTTCGTCTTCGTCCATCCCAGACCGGGCCTAGCCACTTCGCACCTCACTTGTCCGCGTCACACAGGAGCGAATGTTATGACTGACTTCCCCACTTAGTCGGCTTCTCCTCTCCACTGTTGAGACATTCCACTAGACCAAGATCAGATACGGACTTCCATTCGGGAAAAGCATCCCACGAAGACCGGACAGGTCAGATATATGTCTACCTTTCTCCATGCCGAGAGCCTCCTCTGTGCTCTTTCCCCACGGATCAGTTCTCGTGGTTCTTCTTATGCGACGCGGGCTTAACAATCATGAGTAGGGAAGCCATTCATTGCCAAGAGATGCTGAAGCTGAGAAACTGAACTGGGAATAGAGAGATACTTGACCTCCTCTTTGAAGACCACGGCTTATTCAAGGTCTATGCTTCCGGCTTCCATAGTGTGGAAAGAATTGACGGCTTCCATGGTGTGGAAAGAATTGACGGAGCGGAGGTAGAAAAGCACAGATCGTTACTCTTTTCCCGTACGCATACGCCTAGTAACTTTGATTCCCTTATTGAATGAAGAAAAGACCACAGTGCCCCGTACAGGTAGGATAGGATTGGACGCCCTCCTAAGCCACTACTATCCGCGCTGGCCTCATTACACTCTTGATCCTTCCTCTCATTGCATCGCAGTCACATCCGCTCCGCACCTATCGGCTCTGCACACACTTCCATTCCATCTAAGGTAGGCTACTTTCACTTCATATCCTTTTGATACCTTTCACTTCCTATCCTCCTACCCACTTATCCTTTGAAATGAGAAGGTCGGCGAATCCGAAAAACAATTCCAATAGGGGGCTCGCTAGTAGGCCAGCTGATTTCCCTTCCTTCCACTTGAAGGCTCGTGAATGGTTTAATCAATCAAGGGATGGCTACTCAATTCGGCTAGAGCTAGTTCCATCCCCTCCTCATTCGGCTAGAGCTAGTTCCTCTCCTAGGCGTTCGCTACTGGCATGGCATCGGCTTTCTCCTCGTCCGGGCACACCCTCGTTCGCTACTGGCATCGGCTTTCTGCACGCTTCTTCTAGTCCCTCTGGGACCGCTTCTTCTAGTCCTCCCATCTACATCTCCCCGGCCCTTGCCTCGTTCCATTCACACCACTACTTGCTTCGTTCCATTCACTACTACCAACTGTGGATAGCGAGATAGTAAACCCTGACCAGGCTTCATTCCTGTCCTTCTCCTCCCAAACCACATCCTCCTTCCCTGTAGCAGAGATCAGGCTTGCTCTCACGACTCTGAGATTAGTTGACAACAGGAATAATAACAGATTATCAAACAAATTGAAAAGAAATAGATAGACTGAGAAAAAGAACTCAACTGACAGATGCCAGTGAGCGAAAGAGTGCCACGAACGAGCGAGCGAAATTCATCCCACGGTGCGTCCACTGCTTTGCACGAGCTTCTGCTTATATACGACTACTGCTGCGATAATAAAAGGGCCTACTGGAAAGGGAAGGGACCGACCACCTATCTTCTTTCCCAAGATCTGATCATTGTGATTGTCGCAACCTCCGCCTTCTCCAGCTGATATAAGATTGTCTGCCTTTCCTTTCCCTGCTCTTACCCCGCTCCACTGAGGATCTACACACTCGGGGGGAAGGGCTTAAGCTCTCGCAGCCTCTCCTCAAGGATCTCCGGCTTTCTCCTCATCCCCAGGTTGGATTCCCCTACAAAACCACATTTCGCATAGCTTAATTTGGCAGGTTAGATTCCCCCGAAGCTGGGTTTCGGTTTGATTCCCCCGAAGCCGAGCCTGTGCTCTCACGTACGCTGCTCCGCCTCTCCTCCGTCATCTCACACTGCCTGGGACTGAGCCTGAAATGGAACATAGTAGGCTTCGTATACTCAGCGGTGGGTGTGCTCGTTCTACTCGCTAAACACGAGCTGTCGATCGATCCCGATTCTCTGGGATTTCTTCTCCGCTTCTAAGGCCAACATTCCCCTTCTCTCCTGCTTTCTTCAAGTCTTGTCTTGTTTGTCTCGCCTCCCCGCTTAGCAAGTCAAGTGGTTTTCTCATTTGAGAGCTCTGTCTTGAACCGATGAGAGGATGGTCTGGGAAAGCCATAGCACGCAGAGAAGAAGGGTCAGATTCATCTTCACGTAGAACCGCCCAGTTAAGAGTCCTCGGCACGGGAAAAACTGGGGAGGAGGAGGCAAGGCAAGCCAAGTCAGATTCGCTCGGCATAGGAGGAAAGGAAGCAGTCGCTAGATAGCAAGCCAAGTTAGTCGCTAGATAGCAAGCCAAGTCAGAATCACTCGGCGGTCCTAGTCTTCCTCCACATCCAACGGTACATCAGAGCACGCAACGATTCTCGGTAGTTCTCTTGAAGCAAGTACGGGCCCTAGCTCGCTGTCCCGACCGCTAACGCTGTCCATGCTTGCTGTCCTAGCCCTCTGTCCCGACCACTTACCGCTGCCCATTCCATGCTGTCCGCGCTGTCCAAACTCTCTATGGCACTATGGGCCGACCTCACTTGTCCCTCTTCCAACTCATTCTGAAAGAAGGTTCGGTTGGGGTTGACCGGGGAAAAGAAGACGATCAGCACGCCACCTCTCCAAAGCAATGGGAACTCTCTCTAGCCTCTCCTTTGCATGCCTCGCTTCGGGACTGTGATCTCAGTGACGCTTTGGTTCAAGTAGTCTTTGCAAGCATCGGCTTCGTTGGGCGAGAGGGAGCTTGACCATCACTCAATTTCATCCCACGTATAGTTGGGCGAGAGGAGCTCGTTCAAGGAAGGTCGGCTATCATCGGCGAGAAGGAAGGCAGGCAGTTCAATTAGATGGTAGATGGCGTGGTTAGGTAATTCGGTAGGGCTATAGTGAATGATCCGGCTAGGCTCTATCAATAGGTTAAGTTCGCCTTGTGGACTTCTTTTATGATCCGGCTAAAGTGCCCGGCTAATATTATATATAATAAGTTCAGTCGCGCCCCGGCCTGTCTCCAATAATACACCAGGTGAAAGTGGAGAAGGGACTTGATTATAACCCGGTGACGAGCTTTTGAAATGATAAAGACCCCTAGGTCAGCAAGGAGACGAGGGTGCCTATCACTCTTCTAAAGATCATTCATCAGTCCCCGATCGGTTCGATAGGCGGGTAGGCTACGATTCTAGGCTTTATCCGACTTCAAGTTATGCGCAGAAAGGAATGCCAATCAAGGTGCGAACGATAGAGAAGGGAAGGGACCGGACGGTTCAGAGTCTCACGAAGTTCCATGGCGCCGAAGACCGGCACGATAGCAGAAGGTGCAAGGCGGCTAAGATCATCCTCAGTGAATAGGCGAACTCAAGCTAGAGTTTAATGCGGATGACCGTACGGGAGCGACAACAATCTATACTATTAGATAGTGCCACGGGAGCGACTAAATCTTAAGTGCCACGGGAGCTAGAGCAAGAGACTTCAACACGGGAGCTAGAACTGAGGTGAGGAGCTAGAGCAAGAGACTTCAATACGAGGATCAGTTTCATTCCGAGAGCCGAGCTCCTATCCTTTCATTATATAAATAGTAGTTGCGCACTTTATCTACCTTGCCCCTATGTAGCTTCGCAAGAGCAAGAGCCCGACCTATTTGATGCACTTACGAGCGAGCTTCAGATCATAAGTTCTTTGATTCAATTCTTTTCTTCAATTTCGAGTTGAATAGGTCAATTCTGCTTCGCACCTCGGTCCCTCGTTTCCCTTTCTTCAGTTGATTGGTTAGGGCACAGAAAGGATAGATGAGAGAAGGGTGAGTCTCCGTTCCTGGACGGGAGGAAAGGTAAGACCAGACTCGGTGAGGATGGGATCAGATAGGAAAGACTCGTCGGTGACGAGGCTCAGTTGATTACTCAAAGCGAGGGTTCAACCTAGTCTAGTTGGTTAATCAGGCTCGGCTAGTAAGAGTTCAATTAGAGTCCTCAAAAAGGGAGCCAAGAATCCTCAGTCGGTCGGTCAGTGCCTGAGATCCGATTAGGAGGTCGGTTCGGTTCAGAAAGGGGAAGCTCTCTCCTACTGAGCGATCCGACCAGAAAGCAATGAGCCTCACGAGCTCCACTTGCCAGAAAGCGGTTCGAATCCCATTTTTCCATTCTTCTCACGAGCTGGTCTATGCTCGCCGCCCTTTCTCTTATTCGACTGATGATCGCTTGCTCTCTCTTTCGGAACTGAGCGCTTGCTCTCTCTTAATCGAGTATAATCGCTTGCTCTCTCTTAATCGACTGAGCGCCTATCCACTCCTTCATTTGTGCTCTCGTTCTAGATGGTAGTAACGGAAGAGTGAAACGACAAGGAAAGTGAGAATTTAGATAATATATGACCGCAGCCCGCACTCTCAGACCGAAGAGAGAGACCGAACCAAGCCAATGCATCCATTTTAGCCACTTAGCCTAGCAATGGGAATGCATCGGGAGCCTACCGTGAACCATCTCATGCCTAGCTCGGACAGCCGGGAGAGCAATAGGAGAGGCAGCGAGAGAAAGAGCACTGCCAAGAGAGACTAGTCGAGTCGGGAGTAGAGGTCGGGGAGCGATGAACGGAGCGAGACAGAGCCAAACTTACTTATAAGTAAAGGAGCGAGACCTGAACGGAATTGAATACTAGCCTCTTACTGATGAGCGAGACCTGAACTCAAGTGACTCCGATCAGTCTTGGTGGAAGCAGATGTGGGGAAGCGGGGATAGGATAGAAGAAGTGAAGCGATCCATCAAAACAAAGAACCGAAGCTAAATCTTTGCAATTCTACTGCTCTGCGAAATCTTTGCAATCCAGACGTGAAGTTTAATAAGAATGAAAGTGAGTTTCACCCAACGATATAGATATTTCCCCAATAGCAGCACTGACTCTGCTCTGGTACCTGAATGAGCTCGGAAACCAGACCTTTGAGTTCAATGGTAGGCTAGGGCAGATCTTGCAAGATATTTCTTTCCCCTCCTGCGAATAGATCCTTATCGAACGGTTCATAGTTTTTTATTCTTTATGTTTTGGTACGCTTACGGGAGAGTAGGAATTGAATTGCGTGGGTTTCTCATTATTTAATGAACTCAAGTCAAGATGAGGGTCTTCCGGTCCATGTGAATGTAGCACTCAGTCCCTTTCGCTTGACTTCTTATTCGTGTTTCTCTTATCTATCTCTAAGATCGGCTCCTTTAGCTTGGACTCTATAGGCCATAGTTCGGTTTCGGTGCTCAGTCTTTGAATTCAGTGAGATTTTCGTGTCACGAGTTCTAAAGTAAAGAAAGCTATCTTATGTCCCTACTTTTTTCATTCTCAGTGAAGCAAGTCATTAAGCCAGTTCTTAAGTCATTATTCTCAAGAGACGGAGGTGCGTAGATCGAGAGATCGTACCCCACTTGTCGAGTGAGTAGAGAGGCTGAGCTGCGAGAGATCGTACCCCCACACCCAGTAGGAGAGGCGAACCCAAAGAGAAGGGCAACGCTCCACCTTGGGCTCAAATAGGAAAGCCTATGCCGGGTAGACGAAGAATCAAAGTTGGGGACAGTCCGCAGAGGCAAGTGCATGAGAGGCAGTGAGGTAAGACCCGTCGGTGACTTTGCGACCATAGAAAGGAATCCCAGCGAGCAAGGCAGAGGTGCTAGATCATAACTCTTCGGCTGACGGCATACGAAAGACTAGGGCATAGGGCAGACGAGTCCAAGGAGCGAAGTAGATTCAAGAAGAGATGAGATTGGCTTCGTTCGGTTCAATTCACTGATCCGGGTCCGCTCTAGTAATGAATTCGTTCGGGGACAAGGAGCAATAAGAGAATCGAAAGGGTAGCGATGAACTTGGGGCGGATCGGATATGGACGCCCTTCACTGGAACGACCACTGACTATCTACGTAGTGGAAGACTTCTCCTGAGCCCTACTACCTAAGCTACCTAAGCATGCTACTCCTACTCGCTTCCCTTCTTTCTTCACTTCACAGTAGGTGCTCCATCGACTGATGTTCTAGAAATCCTTCTCGAGAGCATCGTACGTGCCTGGCAGTGACAGTGAATCTTAGGTCGGTTAGGCAGTTCATAATAGAAAGAAGTGGGGAACGGAGCTTTGTCTTTTCATTTGAGTTCGGTGAGTTGGATCGTACGGGATGGGCATCGGAGCAAGCGGACAGTGATCCGTAGAATCAGAGAGTCTTTCTATTAATAGGTAATTTTAAGAACTTCTTTCTCTGATCAGTTCAATTGTTTTGTTCAAATCTTTGTTCTTTTCTAGCCACTGTTGTCAACTAATCTGATCGGCGGGACAAAATACAAGACTGTGAGGTTTTCAGGTTCAGCGAGTGAAACTTCGTGATGCGGAGCTAGCCGCGGCATGCGATCGAGGAGGGGCGGAGTTGTTTATCTACTCGGGGAGTCATCAGGGCATCCATCATCAATTCGGGTAGGAGAGTGAGGGCATCGTTCAACCATAGGGAAGCAAGCGGGCAGAGTGATAGGGTGAACGAAGATGCGGTGCTCGGGGGAGATAAGATAGGTCGAACTGATCCTGCTCACTGCCCTTCCTTCTTTGCAATCCTTAAATAAAAAAGCAATTGAAGCAATCCTATCGAAGCAAACAGATAACGGCGTTGAGTGAAACCGAAATCAAAGCAAACCAGCAAAGAATTTGATTAGAGTTAGAAAAATGTCCACCCTCGGAAACCACTTAATATGGGCTCAGTCACTCTAATAGGATGGGCTCAGGTTGAGGATGTGACTCGGCTAAGGTCCGAGTGAGCCTAATATAAGTAAGTTGGGGGGCAGAGTCAAGCGGCAAAGTTGAGTTCATCCGGTGCGCTTTTGAATGAAGGTCGGTCAGACGAGGCATCCCTCATCCCAGTCAACCGAGCAATCCTCACTCGGCGGAGAAAGAAGATAGTCCCAGGCTGAGAAGCAGAAAGCACAGGTAGGCTCTCTAGGAGGGGAAGAAAACCAGGAAAGCAATGCAATTCGGAGCGGCTTCGTCAAACGGCTCCGTCAAGCGGGAATATAGCCAAGCCCAGTTCAATCAATTACTATTTGGTCTAGCTCACCCGAGACTGAACGAGAAGGCCTAGAACGAAGGACGAATAGAGTGAGGCTGAGGCAACACTGCCTTTGCTCGTGGCCTTTCTCTTTATATATATAGTAGGACTACTTCCTAGAGAGACCTATGGCCCTGGGCTCTATAATTCCACTCGCTTCGCTGCACGCTTCGCACCTACCCAGAGGAGAGCACGAGCTCGTAAGCCGCTTCCTTACTTTTCTGCCACTGTTGTCAGTCAACTAATCTTATCTGCGAAGGCAAGCGAAACAGAAACTGAAAGAGAAGAGTTCAGGCGGATAGGTGTCAAGTTCGAAGCTATAACGCACGATTATCTTGTCTGGTCGGCTCGCACTGAAGATTAGATTAAGGTCTGTCTGCTTTGCTTGCTTGCTTGCTCGCGAATTTCTTTCCTGCTCCCTGCTCGCTAATTAGTTCGTGAGAAAAGAAAAGAATAGTGAGAGCTCCTCAAAAGGAACTGAAAAGAGAGAAATTTCGCAAAAAGAAAAGAATAGTGAGAGCTTCAACTTTCGGTTTTCACAGGGCTAATAGCTCATAGCTCATTTGATTCTTTCTCTCTCTTAATTTGATTTGATTCTTTCTCTCTCAATCTTTCTCTTTCTTAAATAAGAATAAATCTCTTAAAGAATAATTAGCGCAACTAAGAAAAGCGCACCGCGCCTTGCCCTTGGAACAGCACTGGAACTTGCCTTGCCCTTGGCTTTGCTGTAGAGCACCTCGTGTTGAGTTCCGAGGCATAGGCTAATGGCTTGTTGCTTCGTTCGCACCTCGCACCTCTCTTGCTTCTGCCTGATCCGCATCCGCCTCCTTTTCACTCTCTTATGAACTAGTGTTTGATCACTATAGGTGCCCTTCCTTGCCCCTGAGCTTCATTAGCTTCTTTCTTCATTAACTTCTTATCTTATCTTAATAGAGTTGAGTTCGTTCGCGGCACTGGGAATTGAGTTCCTTGGCATCGCATAGGATGGGACCGGGGGAAGATAGGCAGAGGACCTCCTTTCGCCGAAGCCCATGCTTGCTTTGACTACTTGAACCGGGGGAGCGTCTCCCCTCCTGAATCTCTGCCCGGGATGAGGTATGCCTCTGCCAAGGACTCAGCCTGGCCTACCATAGCTACGGATTCAGACCTCTCTAGTCTAGTTGAATCCCACGGTCGGTTCCCTACTGGTCCGCTTTTTGAAGGAGGCTCTCACGAGTACGTTCCACTCGTCTTCCTGACTCGCCTATGACAGTGCTTCTCGTCTCATTCCCTTATATATAATATATCCTCTGCTCTTTCTTTACTCTCACCCCCAATGCTCTAGTTCGTTAGCTGCATTCCCGCTCGCTCCATTTTCCCTTTCTTTGGTCCACACTTTCCTGACACAGCCGCATAGAGCGTAGCTCCTGCTGGCGGCTCCCACGATGCTTTCCCATTCGATGCTTGCTTTCCTGACAGGCCACATAGAGCTTTGCTGGCGGCTTCCCTTTGCATTCTCCTTCTTCTACGCCAGGTTTGATTCTCCAGATGCCGAGCCCTTATCCACTTATTGAGCCATGATCTCCTTCCTTTTCTCGGGGTTTGAGTCTCCTAAGACTGATAGGGTGCGCTTCTTCTCGAAGAGCTCTCCGCCGGCAAAAAGAAAAAAGGCTCAGCTAGTTTCACTTCCACTATGTTTCACGAGCTGCCCATCCTGGCCCTTTCTCGAGATCAATCAATCTCTTGAACAAAGGGCTTTCTCGTCTATTGAACTATTGCTTTCTCGCTAATTCTTCCATCTTACTCAACTGAAGCTCGTGCTTGGCTTGGCCTACTTGAACGATGATTTGATCGCTTCTCCCACTTGAACTAGAAATGCTTATATACAAGTGGTCATTGGCTAAAGTGGCTAGAATGGAAGGAAAGAGTCCTTCTTCCCCCCGAGGAGTTATAGCTTCCCTGCTTCTGCCCTTAATTAACCAATCAACTTCAGAAAGGGATCTCGCTTGAAACCTCTGACTTCGTGCCTCTGACTTCTCGCCTCTGACTTCGCGCTTGAAACCGTAGACTGGTCATAGTCCGCATCACTCGCACCTCACCTCTCATTCGATCCGAAGATTCAAGGGCTGGGACAGGCGGAACGTGTCAAGCAATGGTACTACGCCTTGACTTTCTGAGATTGATGATTCAACTGATCACTATCACTTCGGAAGCGAGAGACCTACTCCCGACTATAGCTTTCCTTACTTAAAAGGTCGGATCTTCTGCTCTGGTCGGATCGCTGCCTCTCCTATGTCGCAACTTTGCACTCGAGCTTGATCCATGAGGACGCTGCTATAGTCCCTCGGTACAGTCCCACTGGGCTCTCGTATGAAGCGGTTGACTAAGGCTACATTTCTCTCATTTGAACTCCGCCGACCCGGTCGTAGATCAGACTTGTCTGACCCAATGCCCCTCTGAGCCATTAAGCGCTTGTGATCTTAACTCCCCTGAGCCCACTTCTAATCTTAACTATCCTGAACCAGTCTTCCTTTCGCCCTCTTAGTCTACCTCACTCTTGCCCTTCCTACCAAGACTTCCGAAATCACTATCTTAGCACCAGGCAACTCTATAGCTCCCTACTAGTCTTAGCACCAGGCACTCTCCTCTATAGCCTCCCTCAGGAGGAAGAATCACTCTCTTTTCTCCTTGGCTTGCAAACGAAAGAGGTCAACAAAGGCCTACTTTCCGTCTCTTTTCCTCCGCGCAGGACTACTCTATTCGGTGACTTCTCGAACAAAGAGAATTTGGGTCTACTTGAGTGCTTAAAGCAGGAGAAGAATGAATTGATGGGTGGATGGAGTTCGCTCGTCCTATTTGATCCACCGATTCTTACCGAACTTATATTAGAAAGAAAGTCAGTGGCATCCTCTTCTCTTTTCTGGATTCAAGACCCTATTTCATTTCACCAAGGTAGCAAGCAAGAAGGTAAGCGCTATCGTAGCCAGGTATAGCAGCAAACAAAAAAAGTGATCCAGGCCAGTCTGAGTTGTAAGGGGCGAATGATAATGACGCGGCTGGGCAAAAAGCCTTTTCCGAGTAGAAATTCATTAGACCCACTCACGATCTACTAAAGGGCAAGTAGCTTGATTGAGTTGGAGAGGGATGAGAAGTTCATGTAAAGACGGGACTCTGAGACCTAACGGATTCGTACGGGACGGGATAATAATAGGTAGCTTAAGTAAGGGCAGCAGGTAATGATTTGAGAGCAAAGGCCCTCTAACCAACGTGAATGGCAAGAACTACCGAACCAAATCTTTCCTCACGAGTCAGACCGGGTAAACTCTCCTACGCTTTCCTTTGCCTTCCGAGATATGTTGAGTGAGTGATAAGTAGCCATTCACTACAGCTGCAGTTTGCTTTCATTCTGTCCTTCCCTAGTCTGAGGCAGCATTTCTTGCTTAGTAATTTATAGTTAAGAGAGTGAAAAAGAAAGGTACGAGCGGGAGCGACGTGAATGTTGAAGCAGGTACCCGTTCTTAATCTTCCCGTTAATCCGCAGCCCTATAAGATCTTGTCAATCTTTCTATGGGATGCTACCCCGGGACCCCTAATAGTTCTGGTTAAGGTGAAGGGTCTCGTCAGATAGCTCTAAATAGAGTAAGGGCAAATCTTATATAAGGATAGGCTCGAGCGGATACGCGCCCTAATATAATATAAGTAAGTTGAGATCGAGATATAGATTATTGTATAGTCGAGTGGATCTTTCGTAGTTTCTCATAACTATAGCGATATCACTCTAGTACTATAAGTCAGTTGCAGCGAATGAGAATGAGGCCAGTTCCTATGAGTTCATTAACATAGTTCGATGCAAGAACTACCGAACCGGCTTCGCAAGATGTTCTAGGATAGATCTTCTGAGTTGAGTTAATTATAAGAGGTGCAGGTTTTCGAACGCTAGTGCATCTCAGTGTCCCTGCATGGAGAGGTTTATGGCTATCCACGCCAAACAATGGTTACCACTAGATCCTTGGTTAGGTCTTGGGAGACCATTGGGCCCATACAATACACCCCAATAAGAATCATTTCTTTCCTTCGACACAAAGCCTTCTTCTGGTTTGAGAAAGACTTGTGGGAGCCCCCCGCTTCGTCGATATATGATTGGGCGTGGAGAATAGCATGCTGGCCAATTAGTCAATATCTATTTTTCTCCTTTCACTCTTTCTTTGTTCATTCTTGTTTTAAAGAGAAAGAGAGCCGGCCCCCGACTTGTCTAGCGATCCTCAAAGAGTACTTAATTACCTGGATGGTTTAGTTGGAGCTGGTGGAATAAGCTTAACAACAGAAGCAAGCGGAGGCTTTCGAGCGACAGAGGAAAGGAGGGACCAAAAGAGCTGGTCAACGACACGTCTACCGGTTTTCTTGAATCCTGTGGGACTACGATTTCCTCCTTCACAAGTCAAGTATAGTACTCTATTGGAATTGGAATTGGATTAATATGCCCTCTCCCGTTGGTCGAGACGTCGGTATCCCTCGTTCCTCTCCCTAGTTCAAGGACTAATTGGCTCACATATCTATCTACCTTTCCACCTTGAGCACCTAAGCGAGTGCTAATACCAACCTTTTTTAAACTCTGTGTAGGCGTGTAGGCTCTCCAACCTTTAAGAACGTCGTGATTAAGATAGCAGCCTTTTTAAAGTCAGTCTTTGGGTACTACCTGCCTTTACTATACAAGTACCCACCAAAGAAACAAAAACCTAAGAAGAAAAAGAAGAAGAAAGAAGCACTTTAGGATCCGCCTCCTACATGACAGGTGAAGAAAGAGAAAGATATTATAATGATAATGATTGGGTTCGTTATAAGTCTATTCTCTCCCTTTCGGTTGGCTCCCCTCTCTTTCTTTCTGGCAAGTACCTCCCCGCTCTACCAGTGCTAATTGCATGCTTTGCTCATGGCTCGCGTAGTGCTGGAGTCACACAGGGCAACGAAAGAAACATTCCATGGCAATGGCATACTTATGCTGAGTTAGATGCATATCCGGAGACCGCTTAACTTCAATCCCGGGAGGACGAGGACCAGAAAGAAACTCAACTTCAAGCCAAGGATCGACGAGAAGGGGGCATCTTTCTACCATAAAGAGGGGATAGTGACGCTTGAGGATCGGTCTTCTCAAGGGAATCTTTCATGCTGTCTTCAATCCTAGTTTCAATTTCTTTATATCAAACCCGACGAGTGTACCGGAGCGAGCACTCAAGCAAGTGGAGTGTACCAAACGAACGAATGAAGTGATAGAGTACCTAGGAGTCAAAAGAAGATAGAGATAACAGAGCTTTCGGACAGACATCCGGTGCATCAATAGACAGACCGCTCCGCGAGCACTTCCAAGCCAAATCCGAGTATTCGCGCCTATGGACTCTCCCTTTGAAGGAAGCTTGCGAAGGACTGAATTAGACATAGAGCTTCGATCCAGAAGAAACGAATTTGATACGCGTCATTATCACTCGCAGCAACAAGAGTGAATGGCCATCTAGAGCAATTTATACAAATTACTCTAGATGGCCATTC
The DNA here is from genome assembly GCA_037974815.1 of Kaempferia elegans. Taxonomy (NCBI): domain Eukaryota; kingdom Viridiplantae; phylum Streptophyta; class Magnoliopsida; order Zingiberales; family Zingiberaceae; genus Kaempferia; species Kaempferia elegans. The sequence continues at coordinate 15,170 of JBBPFQ010686022.1, read as the reverse complement.
ACTCCACCATATCTCCCTATCTGTATTTCGATCCCGTCAAATATTGTTGCACTCGGCCCTCTCCTTTCTTTATAGTAGAGCCTATCGGAAATACAACTTACTTGTATATTAGGCGGGGTATACTCTCTCCCTAAATTACGGTATTGCGAGCCCTCGTTACACTCGTCCCTCTCAACTTACTTATAGGGCGCTCGAGCCTATCCTTTCGGATACCCTATGGTCGGCCCTAATATTCTCGGTCGATCCCCAACTTACAACTTACTAACTGGGCAGGCTCACTCGGCCCTTGAGTTGACGTCCCTCCTAACCCCTCGGGGGAGAAGAGAGGAAAAGGGTGAGGTTTCCCACCAGGCCCCTCACCCTCAGGTAAGATCAAGGAAAAGAATGCGAGGAAGACCGAAAGGTAAGAGCAAGGAAAGGTAAGAGGAGTGACTCACTGAGAGGACGGGGCAGAGTCAGTCTTTTGCAAGGATAGTGGACAAGCCCTTGAACTCTCATCCACCCTACTCAAGCTCATTTCCATCTTTTCTGCAAGGGCAAGGGAAGCTGACCGGAGAAGCTTGAACTCGTTTCCCTGTTTGATTCTCAACCCTCTTGAACTCTCAACCCGACTGGCACTACCTGCTTTGCTTAACACTATCCCAGACCTTGAACCATACCCTAATTGCGCTAAGTATTCGTATTATAGTTTATACCCGGACCTCTGACCTCTCCCAGCAGCTGCGGACAACCGAATAAGCCATGCACTTCTCAAGCATCCCTTACTCAGAGCAGCCCTTACTCTGAGATTCATTCCTTGCATGCAGAAAACAAGGAAATGAGTCCAACTACTGAGCTAGCAACGGGCTTTTAACCATTGACTTTCACTTCTCTATCCATTCCAGATCTTTCCACGTCGCTATCGCTCGTCCCTCATCCCTCTCCTCGTACTAAGGTCGAGCTACTTCCTCTCAACCTTGATGATTCCGGTCGGGGTAAAAGGTACGCAAGAAAGACAAGAACAGCAACTGACGAGATAGGGAGAGGAACGGCCGAGTGAGAACGACGGGGTATAAAGATTTGAGTTACGCTGAGTTGAGTTCGAGGGCTACAACTACCTTTCCGGCTGATAAAGAGATTCATGGAAAGAGCTACAGATAAGAGCTCTCCTTTACAGTCGTCCCTTTCATTTGTCTTCGTCCCATGAACGAATAATACACCAGATATTTCTCTTAGTGCTACGCCTGCCTAAGCATCTGTTTGGTTTTGTTCCCGTCCCAGTAGCGTACTTATAATAATTACCGGCTTAAGAGCTAACTACGGGCCTTCTATCCTTCTCCTTTCCAAGTGGTGCCTGGGGAGCTCCTATTCAATCAGAGGAGACCGGAAAAGAGCTAGGAGGGAACGACTAAGAGGAACGGTAGAGACGTTGCTGCGATAGCGACGTGATTCTTTATACTCATATTCCATGAACAGAAGGAACTTAACAACAGAAGGACTCTTTCCCTTAAACATATGCTGCTGCTAACATGGCTTATTATAATATAGTAAAGATGCCTTGATGGAGGAATGATTACCAGCTTAGCTTATTCAGCTAGAACCCGGGAAATGGTGGTGGATAGGCGGAGCGAATACGATAGTGTGACGCGGGCCCGGCCAAAGGAAGACTACTTCTAGTCTTCGGATCCGACTGCGACCGATACGATAGTTGGCTGACGGTCCGGACTTGGGAGCACTTTCCTCACGTCGCTGTCTTCCCGTCGACGTCGCTGTCGCTCGTACCTCCTCTTTCCCAAAGCCCTTTGCAATGACTAGTTGGCCCCAGTCTATAGTCCTAGTCGGAGTGGGCCTATCCGGTTCTCGCGTGACTCGGAGCTCTGCCTTGGATTCGGATGAGTCTGCCTCTCGCCCAACTTTTAGTGGGATTCCGAAGACTGTCCCCAACTTTGACGGGACTGAGGGGCTCAGAGTCAATTAGATATCTTCCTCCTTAGACCCGACCTCAACTCCCGGATGACTCTGCCGCTCAACGAAGCCGGGTCGGCTCCTCAACTCCCATATCTGATTGGACGCAGCCAAGGACGAAGCTGTCCCCAACTGGGAACGAACGCTTCTCTCCCCTCCGACTCCACGAACAGGATCATCTCATTTGAACTCCGACGACCCAGAACCATCTTGAATCTACTTTGCCCGGCCCGGTCTGAACTGAATGAGCTGATGGATTGCAGAGATCTAACGTTTTCTTTGGATTGCTTCAATCACGGATTAAGCAGTGGATTGCAGCGCGCTGTCGCTTGACTCTGCCCCTTGAAGTCGCTCGCTAACTGAGCTTCCGCAGGGTGGGTTCCAACCTATCTCCCGCTCCTATCGAGTTCTGGCTCCCGACCGCTCACTCAACTAGCTCAACTAGGGGGATGAGTTCACAGGAAGAGAAGGAAGGTACGAGCGCTAGCGACGTGTAGACGGGGCGAGATTCATTCCACTCCCTGGTCAATCAATATGAAAAAAGAGATGACTAGGCCCTGACTCCGCGAGAAGTCAATCAGAGATTAGGCCCGGACCGGCCGTCCACCATTGATAGAGGTCATGATTCGTTCGAACCTACAAGAGTGTCTGAAGGTCATGAGCCTGATGAGGTGAGCTATTATTATTCCAACAACCAGAGCCTGATGAGTTGAGCCATTGCCTCGACTCCTATTCCCCAGCAGAGATCCAGGGCGTGCGTGCTTATCCGGTCTTGTCCCCTCCCGTGCTTCTGCAGCCTGAACGTCTAAGCACTCTCATAGTCACTCATAGTCGCGTTCCAATCAATAGTACGCTACGCACCTTCTCTTCTATCATATTATTACAGTAATCATATCATTACAGTAAGTAGTGCGGTGCTGTCCGAGAAGTCTTCCATGAGCTAATGGATTCTTTCTTATCATTTTCTTTTCTTTTTTCTTTGTGATCTGAAGGGAGCGAGACCCCTGGCTAACCGATCCGAAGCTCTTCTGTCAAGGGTGCGATGGCTGGAGTCCTTCGCAACTGGTCGTCCTCGTGATAGGTCGATAAGCTCCGGCATTGCTGCTTAGCCGTGCAGAGATCTCTTAACCTTCCTCTCATCCCCGACCATCATTCAATTCCTCAATTCTCGCTCCCCTATCAGAGGGAATTGAACCTCTACGATCCCGTCCGGATTCTACGATGCCACTCGTGCTTGCCAAAGCTTCTTCGATTAGTTGACTACAGTAGCACAAGAATGGAACGAATGAAAATCAAATATTAGAACAAGGATCTGTTCTTTGAGAACTGAAGATGCGAGTGAGTGCGACCCAACCTACCTAATCTAATATGGCCGCCCGCGAGCGCATGCTCGCAACTATTTATATAATGAAAGGATAGGAGCTCGGCTAAAGGATGGAATGGGCTCTCGGAATTCATCGGCAGCGAGCCAACCTTTGAACTAGAACTTGCTTCTTTTTACCCGACTTAGATCATCTTTCGCTTAACGTCACTTGAGTTCGTCCCTCGATCGAAATGCCTAGTCCGCTGTCTTCGGATGGGCTGGGCTGGTTGGGACAATGACTTGAATTGGCAGGCCTGACCTGGGCAATCTTTAGTTGAGCATCGAAGCTCTGCACCGGAGCACCTATTACTCTTAGCACCTAGGCACGCACTCCGCCAATGATTGATGATGGCTTGGTGATTCTGCCCGGAGCCGAGCTCTATCTTTTCCTTTCTTTGCTGCTCTGCTCTATCTTTTTCTTTGCTCTATCTTTTCTTTCGTCGATTGCTCTCTTTGATCTCTCTTTGATTGAGTCTCTCCAGTTTCACTTGCCTGGTTGAATGAGTATTGGCTATCGGATCATCATTGGCTTCACCCGGGATTTGCTTTGATTTCGCTTTGCTCAACTTTGCCAGCTGTCGCTTCGCTTACTCTGCCCCGCTTGACGGAGCCCGTCCTGAATCTCTTTAGCTTCGCACCGAGTCCGGAGCCTGGCTCGTTCGATCTCTTCTTTCTGAGAGCTTGGTTCACTGAACGAACTGAGATTGATGATTGCTTCCCGGGGAGAAGATCTTGTTCCGCTCGCTATGCTATGATCCTATATTTTGTGATCTGTCGCTGATCTGAGGCATGCAGTCTGGCTGCGGGACTGTCTTCTTATTTCATCATTAATGTCCTTGCTAGCAGAATTTCCGTTTAGAGAACTAGCCCATTTGCCTCTTTTTTCGTTCTTCAATTTCTTTAGAGAGAATGAGCCTATTTGCCCATCATAGGACTGGTAGTAGATTGGCTCTTGAATAGGTCCTTGACTCTCTCCTTGTTCCAGTATCGCTAGGTAAGGTCTAGACGGTAGGGAAGGCGAAGTAGGATTGCTTCGAAAAAACTAGCTGCGCTTGACTCTGCGGATTGCAGCACCTTCGTTCACCCGCTCCGAGCACCATATCAAACTTCATTCAGTTGAGTTTGCTTTGCTGAGTTTGCTTTACTTAGTCTACAAGCAAACAGCTACTTCTTTGCAAATAAGCAACTACTCAACTACTTACTATATATAAAGTCATTCTTCGACAGAGCCCGTAACTTGAACAAAAGACCAATCCAATCGAATGCATTTGAACTGTCCCCAACTAGTGGTCGCCTCTACTCTTTGATCTCAGGCACCGACCTCGAGTCTCATTTCCACGTCCTCTCCTCCCCCGGCATAGTTCTCTGCCGCTCACGTGTCAAGCAATATGAGCATGAATTCGCCATCGAGAGGGACACTATACTGAGCTTGCCAGAGCCAGATTCCCCCCCTCTTGCCTCTGCGTGCTACCGCGACGCTCTCCTTTGATTACTTTATTATCCGACCAGTTCCGATCGATGGGGACCGTTCCTTGACTATCTTTCAGAATGGGCCTAATAGAAGAGGTCAGAGTCAGTCATTATTGGAAGAAGACCATAACATAATAATCAGAATGGATCCTTCCATCATGTGACTTATATCAATAAGATGATAGCGCGTGCGGTAGAATATACGCTTCCGAAAAGTGAGTAAGCGGAAATCTTCGCAGACATATGATGATACGCAAGAAAGGCGCTCCCCTTCTCCGAAGACCTTCTCGAGTAGGAGTAGAGAGGACGAATCGCTCATGCAACTCGGGAGCCTCTTCCCCCTCGCCCTCTTATGAGAGTCGGCGCTCCGCATCTTTCAAGAATTAATGGTGAACGGCCTCCATTCGACTCTGGTTAACGGCTTCGATCCACGTTACTCTTCCGTCCGTCGCTGGTCGCTCGTTCCAAGTGGTAGTCGCTCCCCTCTTCTCTTTCAGTTTCTCGCGTAGCACCTTTGATCTAGCTTTGCTTTGGTCGGGCACCGCTTCTTCTTCTTCGTCGGCACCTTTTGTGGGATAGATGCTTCTTCCTCGTCTGCGTCTCAGTGAGTGCTTCTGTCCTCTTCTCCTGTGCTTAATATGAGTAGGCTATACTATATATAATTGAAGTAATGAACGTGGGAATCGGCTAAAGAAAGAGAGGCTGGGACGGACGGAGCACCGAGAACTCATCTATTATGAATCTCCTTCGCAAAGCATTGCTGGGCCGGACGAGTCTGACCTATCTGACCGTAGCGTAGCATCTCCTTATAGTACGCATTCTTTTCTCGCTCCGCACCACCATTCATGAATCTCTTAGTCACTCGAGTGAGCTGAGCCTTAGTGGTAGCCTCGTCACCGCGGATGAGTCTGCCCGGGCACGTGAGCAGTTCCTTTATCGAGTCTCTTCTTTTCTTTCTTCGCACCTTCTTTACTTCCCACCTGGCCTAAGCTTGATTTTCTTCTTAATGGTCTGGTATGGGACTGGGCTCATTCTGTCCTCTACTACGCGAAGATTATTTGCATTTTGGGAAGGAAAAACTCTCATATCATGAAGCTCGTCCCATCGCATGCACAGAACACTCAGACTACCCGAGCCATTGATAATTGTGGATTGCAAAGAGAGAGAAGCGACTTCAAAGCAACCTTGATGCGAGTGAGGGCAACTACGTTTATATAAAGTCATTCTTCGACTTCGCCAGCGGACTGAGGATAGTTACCGGACTGAGCCTTGAACTCAAACCGAGAACTCTGACTAGCGGTTCTTAGGTGGGCTCTTCTATTAGGTTCTTAGGTGGGCTCTTCTATCTTTATCAAAGGAATGAATCGTCCTACATCTAAGAAAGACTATATGATAAAGGAAAGGAGCTCGGCTGCGAGTTCAAGGGCGCTCCACTTGCCCTACGTCGGCTGCCGTCAGGCTTCCAAGACTTGAGCTTCTCCCGTAGCCTGGGACGAAGCCTTGTCCTACGCCGAGTCTGTTCTACTCACCCTCCGACGTGCACTATTGGATCTCCCTCCTTAGCTTAGACCCTTTCTCCGAATCTCATGAAGACTACAAACAAAGAAAGACAGCCTACTGGGACAGATTACAATAATGGGAAAATTGACCTATCTCTCCGATGGTTGCAAAGATCGCGCTACCTACGCTTGACTTCTTTACCGTTCGCACCGAGCACCTAATTGAGTGTGATTGTCGTGCCGGTCTACTTTTGTTTTGATTCTTTCTGACTTTGGTCCGTCGCTTCACTTGTCTGAATCTCTTGTCTTCTTTTCCCCATCCCCGAGGCACGGAGTGGAGCCCTCTGCCGTCTGCCAAGGACGAAGCCTCTCCCAAACTTTCCTGTTAAATTGAAGATTTTGATTTCCTGGACTCAATTTTTAGCAAAATAAGATGACTCTCCAAGCAACACGACTTTTCCATATATAGCGGATCGAATGAATGGTTCCTCTCTCCAAACTTAGCCTTCCCGAGCCAGACTATTCTGAATTGCCTGACCGAGCGTAACTTCAAGAATCATCTCCCCCGGGTCGCATAGTTCGCTTGGACGGAGGACTGCATTCGATAGGATAGCAAACCAGCTCTGCCTACTGAACGAACTACCAGCTCAGGCTTTGAACTACGGGTAAGAACTACCTCCCAGCTCTTTCTTTTGACTACTATAACTGCTCAGGCTTTTGACTACCTGCTCGACGTAGCCCGCTGCCCAATAGGTGAAGCTAGCTCAGCGGCTTTCTAGTTGAGTTCCTTCGCATCCGTTCTATCGCATAGGATGGCACGGCACCGGGAATTGAGACCCTCGACACCGTCTCGTCTTTCCTTATTCTCGCACCTGCCTCGCGTTGAGTTCCGAGGCATTGCCCGCCCTCGCCCTCACTTTCTTTTCTTATCTATTATTACTGACTTCATTATCTATTAAGTAAGATTTGTCGATCTGCCTAGCAGCGATCATGTCTCGCTGGCCTGTCCTACCGAACTGGTGTCTGCCTTCGGATGGGCTGGGCTGGTTGGGACAATGACTTGGACTCATCTGCCCTATGCTCGTCTGCCGCTACCCTTTCTCATGATCATTCTATTATAAGATCAGAAGAACGGAACCGACCAGAACAAATGAATTTGACTTCGCTTCGCCAGCGGACTGAGGATAGTTACCGGACCCCGTCTTCTCCACTTTCACTCTTTCCCCAGGACCGTCCCTGGCATGGAATTTCTCGCTTCACGTCACATAGTTCCCCTCATCGCAGAGTACCTATACACCTCTCTTATGGGCTCTGACTGAATTCATCTCCTTCGCTTTGCAGGGCAGGTGCCTTAGCCTCTTTAGGCTCGTCTTTCCGAGTCCTCTTATGAACTATATGGGATGGGGAGGTCATTCGTATGCCCGGAATACCTTGACCAGAGGACCTATTATATTCCTAGGCCGATGAACCGATTTTCTAGTCCCACGGTCGGGCTGAGGTCTCACAGAGAGGGATGATTGGTTTAATCGATCACGTGCTGCTTATTTAAGAAGATCAAGACTTGGCCTTCGGTCGCTCACTCGCTTGTATTGGGAATAGATATGGTCAGGCACCCCTCTCACTCGAGGTGGAACTAGCTCTCGCACCTGACTTCTGAGTCTAGCTCAAGCACCTGACTTCTGAGTGACTAGGAATCCTACTCTTCCCTATTCATATCGCCGCAGGAATCCTTCTCGGCTTCGTTAAGAGGCTCGAGGTTCGGTCATCGGCTGGCTTCTCATTCTGCTATCGTCTAGACAGGACAGTCATTTCTTTTCTGTTAATCTGTCTAACGCTCTTCTGCTCTTTGCTTACTCAAGCATCAGTCGCTTTCTCTCTTTCTACTGGTCTCATTGTCTCTCTCGTCTAATGGATCCTCGGTGGTAGGTTATACTTGTCGACTAGCTCGTCTTAGTGGAAGTAGCTATCGCGCTGACTTCTAGGAGGTGGTTCTGCTATCGTCTCGGCTAGCTAAGATGCTTATCCGCCGGTCCTTCCTCAACAACGGTCCTGACATTCATTTCGGTATGGATAGAAGTGAGCAGAGTATGGAGATAGATCATCAGTAGGTGCTCCGGCCCAGTCCTCTCAACCGTCCCATTTATCCAGTCCAGTCCTCGAAGGCCCTTCTGCGTCGACTTCGCTCCTCCCTTTGAGTTGTTACCATTCCAGGCTGGGCTCGCTCATGGTAAATGGTTGGCTCTTGAGCAATGACGGGATTCTTTCCCACGATAGTGAAATTCTAGTTTAGTTTAGAATGGATTGCAACAGAAGCTACTTTTTGCTTGCAACTGATAGATAGATGCGAGTGAGCGCAACTCCTTTAATTATAATGAATTGAATCAGAGCCCGTTCCATTTATAAGCAACTCTGATCTTGTCGGCTGACAACTGATCCCATCCTCACCTTGAATGGTCTTAACCTCACTGCACCGCGGAATGGGATGACTGGAGTGAAGGTCGAGCTCCGAAGATGATTGGGACAGGCTCCTCCTACCATGTCTTTAAAGGTGGGCTTGCTCTGATCTTCCACGGGACGAGTGGGGAGGTCAACCTTACCTGCTCTGCGCCTCTTTCAGAGCCTTGGATTCTATTCTCGGAATCTATTCTCTACGAGCCATTCCATTATATAAAAAGAAGAAGGGGCTTGGGTCAACTTCAGCTCACTCAACTTAGGAGAAGGAGGATAGGGCTTGCTTGGAAGATAGGGCCTAAAGGCTCACTCTTTTCTTCTCTATTCTTCGATGTAGCATTGGAAATGGGAAAGAGAGCTCAGTAGGTACACCAACTGAGATAAACAAAAATCTTTTTTCAAACTACCTCAGCATCCCTTTGAACTGTAATCCCTCTCTACCTCAGCTTGAACGCGAATCCCTCTCTACCTCTGCTTGAACGCGAATCCCTCTCTACTCTAATAGTAGAGCTCACGTTAGAAGCCCGTCAAGTTGAGCAATGGATTGAAACAAAAAAAAAGTGCTAGTACAGCTCACGTTATCTGCCCTCTCAGCACCAGTCGTGAACGGATGGTTCACTCTACCCTTTTAGTCGAGCCTATCAGGGATGAGACCCCTCCAGTTTTGCAATTGGATTGAAGCCCCTCAAGTTGCGCAATTGTCCTGCTAACGTTATCTTCCCCTAAAGTTGCGCAATTGGATTGAACGAAAGTAGAGCTCACGTTAGATGCCCCTCTAGTTAATTTAGTTAAAGTAGAGCTCACGTTAGATGCCAGGACAAAGATAAGTTCAAGTTCAAGTACTGCCAGGACAAAGATCAAAGTTCAAGTTCAAGTACTGCTAACGTTATCTGCCCCGGAATGGAAATGTCTCCTTTTCTTTCATCTTGGGTTGCTCTTTCCGTTTAAGCTATCATTCTGGATTAAGATCTTACTACAGCAACCGTTGCACTTACTTAAGTACTTCGCGGGCCCATTCCGGACAAAGCAAAGGAGTCTCAATTCTCTGTGCTTTGGGGACCTATCTCTATTTCGACGTCACTATATTATATTAAGTTGGCGAAGCTCGGAAGGGCGGTGACTTTTCGGGCTTCATCCATTCATGAAAGCAAATAAAGAAATCGCTTGCAAGAGAGGAAAACGCACATTTACATTTTAATACTTTACTTGTTGACTTGAATTGACTTGAATTGAACTTCCGAAGAGGCACATTTAAACAGCTATTGACTATCTTGCTTGCACCTGGCAAAGGAGCTATTGACTATCTTGCTTGCACCTGGCAAAGGTTTAGTTCAGTGCGTCACGTCATTTGCGGTTTAGTTCAGTGCGTCATTTGCGATTGATGCGAATATATAGATATATATATAATTATTCGCAAGGTTCAATTAGAACTGTATATTTAAGGCGCAAGGCATCAGAAGTGAAACTCATTGAATGCTCAGCTCATCCTCTAGGTTCATTTGAGGCATCTGCAGTTGAGTCATATGCATCAGAAGTGAAACTCATTGAATGCTCAGGTGCTCAGGAAAGAGAGATCCGAGTATCCGCAAACCCTACGGCGGGAATGGAACCCTACTCAGAGCTGGAACACTGAAAGAAAGAAAGTAGTGCTCTTACACCAGGAGGTCCGAGTATCTATAAAAAACCAGGAGTTTAAGTACGAGTATACATCTCTACCTCAGAGGGGAGCTGACCATAGGTAAAAAAAAGCCTTACATCATATATAGGTTGGATGAGTGCGAAGGTCAAGTCAAGTATATCATATCAGTATAGGGTTCGTGCGTGAACGTGAAGGTTTCAACTGATATTGATGTGACTTGTATGCGTGCGTAACGGTTTCATTCACTTGTATGCGTTCCTAACTAGAACTCGTTTAGGTAAGGAGCAAACTCCATGTATGCGTTCGTCACTCTAACTATAAAAAAGGGTCTAACTAGAACTATCACGTTCGTAACAGTCAACAGTCACTTGGATGCGCTCCTAAAAGTAACTCAAAGTCACTATTACTATAGAGGTTGGATGCAGAGGTTAGATGCGTTCTAACAGTCAATCTCACGGTCTAACTAGAAAAGGGAAGCGAAATGTATGCGTGCTCACACGGTATAACTAGAACTTCTATGCGTTCATAACTCTCAATGCGTGCGTAACGGTTTCACTAGAACTTATATGCCTTCATAACTCTAACTGTAACGCTAACGGGAAGAGTGAAATGCAAACTCAATGTATGCGTTCGTCAATCTAACAGTCAATCTAACGGTATCACTCGAACTCGAACGGTTCGATGCGTTCGTAACAGTAACTAGTAACTATATATAACGGTCTGTTCGTAACGGGAAGGCAAAACAGTCAAGCGTAACGGTAGAACTTGTATGCGTTCGTCACTATTACTATAACGGTAAAGATTCGTAACTATAACTATAACGGTCACGAGCAGAATGCCAACTAACTGTATGCAAGCGTCACGGTAGAACTCGAACTCGAACGGGAAGGCGAAAGAGTCAATATAACGGTATAACTATCACTGGTATGCGTTCCTAACTAGTTACGTAAGGTTAACTATAACAACGGTCTCACTGGTATGCGTTCGTTACGGTATCACTCGAACGGTTCCTAACGGTCTCACTCGAACGGGAAGGTCAATGCCAACTCACTGTTAACTGGATGCGTTCGTCACTCTAACTGTGACTCGAACGGGAACGGGAGGGTGAATGAATTCCCTTAACCAATGAAATGCTATCAGCCAATAAGAAGATCGAAGCCATCAGATCCCTGACTTGACCCCTCTCTCTCCCTTCCCCCTTCCATCCTAAATGCCTTACCGAAGAAGTTCTCCTTATAATTCCAGAACACCAAGGTTAATCAACAAAGAAACCTTGACCCCTCAATTCCTTGTTGTATATCCCTTACCCCTCTCTCTCTTTGTTGTGCTCTTCATCCCTCTTTGACGAGTACTTCTCTTCAATAATACACTACTTATCCGAATGGGTGATCGGCATTGGAGTAAGGCCTAGGAACTAATCTCTTCTAGTCATTACTTTGCTTGCCTCTTTTCATCTCTTTTTCTAGGCATGACTTATCTTCTTTTTGTCATCTCTTCTGTTCAACTCATTTTATGCTCTTCCAATAGTAAACTCATTGAATGCTCAGCTCCACCTATAGGGAAGATTTGAGGAATCAATGCCTAACAGTAAAGGTAATAGATCTTAGGCTCATCTCATCCTAACGGAGTCCCTTGAGGTTCCTATGAGGAAGAAGACATTCATTAAACTAGCTCAATCAATTCCGTTAGGAATATTTGAGTCCCTTGAGTCCCGCGGGTACACTAAAGAGTCTATATCGTCAGTCCATTCACGATCAGGTGAGAGAGTGATCCCCTTCCCCTAGTCGGGGATCAGGAACAGCGTAAAGCCATTCACGATCAGGTGAAAGAGTTATACCCTAGTCGGGGGAGTGGCGCATATCATGGGAATAGAGAATAGTAGTGATTATGGATAGAAGTTGGAGAATCACTATCTCTCATCCCGCGGAGGTGCGACTCGTATCCCAAGAAGAGGCGCGCACACATATACCTAGGGTACGTCAGAGTCTCTATCATTCAACTAATGAAACTCAGGCTGAGCTCTGCCTATAGGTATATTTGAGAAGGCAAGAAGGCAAGCAGTAACTCATCTCATTGAGCAGTAACTACGCCTCGCCTGTCACGCTATTACATCAGTAACTCATCTGGTATGGAATGAAATTCAATTGAGCTCCGTATATTGCAACCCCTACACTCCTGTCCCCCTTTCGAGTTCAACCCCTACTCTCGAGTTCAAATTCCCTACTGTACCACAGAACTGAGCTATTGTGAGCTGTAACGTTCTCTACTGAAGAAAAAATGAACCCCAAACTCAAACTCAAGAGCAAACTCATACTTGAACTCTTTTCTTTCACTCAGCCTTCAAACTTACTTATATTATATTCAAATGCGAACTGCATTCGCTCCTTGCTTCCGACCACACCCAACTCAAAGTTATTGTGCTTGCCTCTCCGCTATTAGAAGGAAGTGATCCACTTAAATCTATAAGGAGAGAAAGTAGATATATCTATCTCCCTGTCCAGCTATCTCTCTTCACTCGAGTACTAGCTGCATGAACTCGATCAGCTGCCCCATCCTCTCTGGGTAAGGGAGTCAGGCCATCTGAACTTGATTCATTCTGAGTATATTATAGATTCAATGCTTCGAGAGTATCCCAACCCCTTTTTGAAAGGACTCGGAAGAAAAAAGAATGAAATGACTATAAGAGCAATCATGCTTAGACCCATAAAGAGTGAGTGAATAATATACTTATGGAGAGAGCGAGGGAAGAATACGACACTAAAAGGTAATGACCCTATGGCAAGAGAACAAAGAGGGTATGGAAAGATCGAATCGCTCTTCAACTCTATAACCATGAAAATGGAAAGATCGAATCGAACTAGAGACAGCGAAAGACGATTCCAAAAGACACTTTCTTTCTTTAACAAAGAAGAAGGTGGACAGGCACTTTTGAATAAGAATTTCACTGAGCTATCGGACTGAATTACCTATACAGACAGATGCTTGAACTGAACCAACGAGGTGCTACGATAGCAGACCAGATAGAGGGGCAAAGGAAGCAACATAGAATACAAGGGATACAACGCCTTCTACGACTTCATTCACGACAACTTCGATCGCTCAATTCTTTACCGAATGAAGGAAACTAAGGTTCTGCAAGTAAAAGCTGATATAAAGGTGAAAGGGAGGCGGGAAAACGAGTCTAAGATGTACAGTTTGAGATTGGAATGCAATCAACCGTAGCCGGTAGAAGCTTAAAGGAGAGCTTCCGAAGGCAATCAACCGTAGCCGGTAGAAGCTTAAAGGAGAGCTTCCGAAAAGAGAATCAAGTAGCTATCCTTATATGAGTGGGGTATATGAGTGGGGTATATGAGTGGGGTAGGAGTTTCTTTCCTTTCCTTTCCTGGGTTACCGAAAGAATAAAAAATGAGTAAGCATTCAAGATTGTTGAGCTTGGCGAACTCGGGACCAACTTGGATTTCTTTTCTTTAGGCGAACCCTCCTCCCCTTCACATAATTTCTTCAACGCAAAAAACCATTTTCTTGACTTCCATTAAAAAACCATTTTGTTTTCTCTTACTCACTTTCAAGTAAACGAAATATATCTGTTCAGTCTTAATTGAGAAGGACTGCTTTCGCCTCCCATATATTTATGCTTAGGGGTAGATCTTTATACGCTAAAAGCGATTGCAAGCAAAGATGAGTTTGTGATTTAAAATCGAGCTATCTTTGGAGAGTCGCTTCTCTTTCTTTTCATTCCCTCGTGTAACATCCCATCCCCCGTGGTGCACCTGTATGGGTGTGACGTTTGGATCCGACACCCCGGCATCCCTCGCTGAGTCTCGAGCTAGTGACTCCGAAGGTTTCTGCTGGTGTTGTAGTGAGTAGCCTGCAGTTAAGAGAGTCTCGAGCTAGTGAGATACCTCTGAACGTCTGATCCCTCGCTCTCCCAATCCATTCCTATCCAGTACCGATGGTGAGTCAAGTAGCCCTAGCCGTCATTGAGTATAGTCTCGAGCTAGTGAGATACCTGCGAAGGGCTCTTTGTCGTTATAGTCAGAGTCTTTCTCTGGCGCGTGGTCATTTATCAAATTTATTCCGAGTACAAATAGGAATGAACTCAGTCCCTTCCGAGTACAAATAGGAATGAACTCACATGCTCAGACAAAGAGCTACAGAAGCACAACCAGGAAAGAGCAGCGGAGCACTTCTGCCCAGAGCTGCTACGGAAAGACATAGAATAGTAGGTACGAGAGAAGCTAAGTGGGTGCTTTAAACGTTTCTTCGCCTGCCGGACTCTTCATTGCCTTTAACTTAATCTCCCGCTCCCTAAGGGTGAGTTAGAAGTGTTTCATATCCTTTCCTTAGAGGAAAGGGCTATGACCTTGAATGCTGCCGGTACCGTAGGTCGACCTCTTATCGAGAAGGGCTTCAGCCGAAGACAAGAAGTCAAGCTCACGAGAACCTAGAACTCTATTCATTCACTCAGCTGCCGAATATAGATTCTAGGCGTTGCTTTCCGTAGTCTAACATGGCTTATTAGTTTCCCCACGGGCAGATCTTTCGTAGTGTGCAAATTTACGAATGGATAGTCTAACATGGCCCCGTCTCCAAGTACTAAATGGTCTTTCCCCAAAGGAAAGAGCTTTTTGACTCCTCTAATTTAGACTCCTTCATTCACGCTATACTATAATCTGCTGCGGTGTGATAACGACGTTGGTGATTGGATTGATGGGATTTTGTATGAGACTTCTGAGATCGATGAGATTGATATTCAAATATTTCTTCTTAGAACGTATTGATTTGACCCCATAAGCGGAACCAC
>JBBPFQ010685818.1:0-15103 GCA_037974815.1 Kaempferia elegans | reverse complement strand
GAATACATCGGTCACCCAAACTCATTGTTTTCTACTTTGTTAGCACATAGCAGAAAACAAAATAAAATAATAAACTAACAAGAAGAAAATTAAACATAAAACAAACAAACAAACCCAACGACATATCGATATATGTAGTTCAAAGATGATACTCCTACTCCATGGGTATCAATAAGGTGGACGATCCTGATCTGTCGATGGATGATTCCCCGAGCAACCTCCGGCTAGCTCTTGTAGATCCTTGTGGATGGAAAAACCACGCCACAAACTCTTGTTCACATCCTTAGATCACTAGAGCACTTGGTAGAGTATTAATAGGAGTTTGTCACCTTTATTTCATCAACCTTCCTCAAGGTTCCTGAACTCTCTTAAATAGAGCTGAGATGGAAATACTAAGTGTGTTTCCAGCCACTAGTCGACTGGTATACTTACAAGTCTACTGGTCCTCCGTATAATTTGACTATTACATGCTAACTGCTTCATACCAGTCGATTGCCTCTATGGACCACCAGTCGACTGTTCCATATACACCATTTGATTGCTCCAGTCGACTGCCCTTCATGGGCTAAGAGGAAAGAAATATTATGTTCGCTCCTAGTCGACTGCACAATTGACTACACACCAGTCAACTGATAAAACCATCAGTCGACTGGTAAACTCTGAACTAAAGATTTACCTCTAAGTATAGTCTCTCAGCACTCGTCCTCGCCCGACCAACCTAAACCTAGCATTCAAGTTATCTTCCTTTAGCCGTGCCCCTCGAATGTCTCCCCACCCTTCGCGTCTTGCCTTCTAAATGCTTCCATCGACCTCGGTCCTTTGTTGTCGGGTCTTCCATCGGTTTTGCATCCCTCAAATGCTCTTCATCCTTCACGTCTTGCCTTTAGGAACGTTCTCAGTCTTCATCCATATCAAGTCACACTTGAGTTTATACCACTAAGGTGGCGTTTGGTTTGATCGCAGGAATGGGAATGTTAATGAGTTTGATACCAGACTGGAATGGGAATGGGTTTAATCATTCCAATACTGTTGTTTGGTTTATAAGCTCTGAATGGGTATGATTATCAATAATGATGTTTGGTTTGTCATAGGTTTAGGAATGGAGCAGAGTAAAGAAAGTTGAGTAATAAACACTATGTAAAAGTAATAAACTTGTAGATAAAATCATTTTCCAAATTCCAAATCAAACTTTATGCTTTCATTAACTTGAATACGATATTAAATGTGAATCTCAACTTGAAGTTAAATCTCATGTTTTTATTTCAGAATCAAGCCTCAATTTCCTTGATTTATCAAATCGCGTGTCAATTTATTTTAATTTGAGCTTTCATATGCATCTTAGGGCCGTGTTGAACACAGGCAATGAAGAAAAGTAATGGTCATTGTAGCAAACAGAGTCTCACGCCGATGACTTCTCTTTCTGAATCGAAGTTTTTCAACGGTCAAGTAGCTGATGGTGCTGTTGAACAACCAGCCACATGAGGTTCGCCAGCCTTAGCCTAGACACCAGATATCTAAGGGGTGTCTGAGCAGTTTGTATTTGCGATTAATCAAGTGAGCTAGAAGGTTTTGAGATGGACCTTCCACGATATCCTTAGCTATACTGTAGATATGGAGCAGATCTATTATGTATACAAACTTTTTAATCAAAATGAATGATATAATCCACTCATACATGATTGCTCCACACATATATATTACAGACCACTTGCATCTCAATTCATCATCATAAGAAATCAAGCAGTCTAAAAACTCGGGCATCCTCAGACCTACGAACAATCATTCATCATAAGAAAAAAAAACACAACACCATTCTCCACGCAGCAGTCTAAAAACGATGTTTCGAAAGTTATTTACAGAGATCATGAGATGGTCTGGAAATTATCCCAGTGAAATGAATTCCCATTATCAATGAGAAATCAAGCAATATCTCTAGCGTGCAGAATGGGCAGCAGTAGCAACTCGCTTTCTCAGCTTGGCACGAGTCATACGGATGGCTTCCTCAATTGGCGTTTCTTCAGGAGGAGCATTAGCGTCTTCATTTGGTGTTTCCTTGTCACTGGCATTCACCGATACAACTTCTGATGTTTCCTTCTCACCTTCTGTTGGTTGAAGGGCTGTAGCTTTCACATTAGGCTGACTCAATGAACTTGATGCTTGGGCAGTAGCCTCTGTTGGAGGAACAACTACCTTTACTGATTCCTGATGCTGGATCCTGCTGGGGCTGGAAGTTACATCGTTGACTTGCTTAGCTTGTGCTGCTGGTTCATGGGCAGCTGTTGTTGATTTCACTCGTCGCTGCGATGATGGTGCCTGTTGTTGTGGTAATTTCTCTGACTGTGGCCGCTACAAAACAGATAGCTAACTTTGGTTATGACTAAATGATGAATCGTTCAAATGCAATATAATCATTTGAGATTTTAGCTGTGCTTAATCCAAAAAAACAAGAGGATAGTAAATTAGTTTAAACTTGCATGTTAGTCAGATCTTTACATCATTCAAGTAACCACCTTTCACAAATTTTCCAAGCTCCTTTTCCCCCACTCTTTTTTTGTTACCAAAATGGAGGGTATTTAGAATGGCCGACAAAGTGCATTTTTAAAGTTAGGATGTAACCAATTGAGTTAATCTTTAACAAGAAATTAGTAATTCATTCAGAATGAAACATGTGAATCTTACATACCAGTGTTTTTCTGTGCAGAAGGAGACATACTAGAAACTGATAAAAATTGATTTGCGTTCCTAAAATGTCGCGAGGCTCATCCTGGGTTAGATTGAGATGGAAAATTAATAGAGAATCCATTATCATTTTCGCTTGTGACTCTATGCAGTCCAAGAAAGGGGGCTTGGTGCAACGTTAAAGTTGTTATTGTGTGACCTTGTGGTCACGGATTTGAGTCACGGAAATAGTCTGTATAGGCCTATAGGGTAAGACTGCATACACTAGATCCATTGTGGTCCAACCCTTCTCCAGAACCCCCAGATTGGTGGGAGCTTCGTGCACCGGAGTGCCCTTTGACTCTATGCAGTCCAACATTATAGCAAAAAGTCCCAAGTGATATGGAGTCATAGGAATAGTCACCAGAGGCTCAAGACAGCAGAATATTCACAAAGAAGAATGAGATATTGGTGCTCTCATCATAGTCTTTTATAGGTGTGCATATTATGTCCATGGAAAATTAAGATTCTTTGATCCTGGTGTCCAGAGACGGTTAGGATTTATCAATCTAAATGTCTACCATACATTAACATGTGTAGCTGATGTAACATAGTTTAGCTGTTAGTGTGTAATTTCCTAAAGTGTTGAACTCTTGGTCGTTCTTAAATCCATCCAGATCCTCCCACTGACCTGTTTTTGGATGAGTTTATTTATGCAAGTCAATAATTTCAACACGTTGATGCTATGTGAGAAGTGATGCAGGCTTGTCCAATATTTGTCCTTATGCCAAGGCCACCTTATCAATTAGTTACATGGTTGTCAAAGTGCCATGGAATCAATATCTTGATGGAAGATCTCTTGTAGTAGCATATTCTTTATAATTAGAGTTCTTTTCAAATTTGAATTTAAGATTTTATGGGGAAAATGACAACCTCCTTAACTTTTCTCTATATTATTAAGTCAATAAATTAATTATATATATATGATCAATATTGATGTTTATATTTTAAAATTTTGTTATGTCCTCGTGTCATGTCTGAAATTTAGATCCTTTTTCAACAAGTCCCCATGCCCCTATTTGAAAAAAAAAGTGCCTCACACTTAGATCCATAGCTATGGTCTTGTATCCTAGTTCAAGTAGCATAGATTTATGCTTCTCACATGCATTTAATTAGAAGCACCTGACGTTAATTAGCAACATGGCAAGTTAGGAGGATACAAAGTTTGGATGAATGGATGGATCCTTATTGAAAATAGAAGCCTACTACATGCAAATTTTGTCCAACAATATTGTATATTTATACGAAGGAAGTCCCCATGCTATTCAAACAACTCTTTGGGTGGAACATGAATCTTACGGAGCAACCCTCCAAAGGATTTCGAATAGAGGCCCTTTTTAGCCATATGATCCAATCAAATTTAATCCCAGCCATTGATGATTAATTAACAAAGAGTGGCCATCGACATCAAGATTAGTATTGCTTAGTCAACAATCACATCGAAGACTAACCATTTTATGGGCATCGTTGACACTACCAATAGAAGTTACCAACAATTAATAAACTCTGGCAGAACGTTTCCAAAATAATTCATCAATGAGAAGTGAACAAGTAGAAGAAGAAAAAGATATCTAGCTTAGTACCTCAACAGGCCGAACTCTTGATGGTTGTGAGGCTGATTGCGAAGCTACATACTGTAGGATCTCAAAAATCCTAGTCTGACCATAGCTAGCAACCTTCTGCAAGTGGATAATGACAAAATCTCCAGCCCTTGTTCTCAGCTCAAGCAAGTTGCGATCTATTTCATTTTCATGCTTGGACACATATGGTCGAAAGAAAGTTTCATAAATATATGTTGTTCCCTGCCCAGAAATGAATATTTACCTCAAGCAAGTTGTCCACCAAATATACATGTAAAATGGAATCTGTTAGGTTCTACCTTTGTTTTCGGACACCATAAGTAGATGAAAAAAGCCAACTTTGCTTCTCCATACATAGGTATCCTAGAAGAAAGGAGACAAGGATGGTCATGCAAAACCACAAGACTGAGAAGCAAGTGTAGCAAAAGGATCAAAAAGAACGAATACCATGAAACGAAATTATCCATCAATCTTTCGAAGACCGTAAGAACAGCAACCAAAATCCTAAAAAAAAATCACAAATTTCACAATTAACTCATAAAAGATCCAAGAAATGCGGAGCTTATTATGTACCCATGACAAGAACCGTGAACGCACCAGTACTGACACCAAAAAAGCAGCTGCCCTATGTCCGGCTTGTTTAACTCCACCGTCTTGAAGCATTCATAAGCCGGGTATGCATACCCGAGAACCAATCTGTAGACAACAATTAGTCAAAACACACCATTTTCCTCCCTCAAAGTAGATCATCACGAGAAAGGGGAAATTACAAACACCGAAACCTAATTACTCACGCGAGGCTTCTCGTGACGAGACTGCCGATCATGTTGAACTGGCGAAGAAGGAAGCAACGGGCACTCCCTCAGTCCTCTCGAGCAACCCCTGCTGCAAGATCGAAGGGCAAGAATCATCTTTATCAAGCACAATGCCCAAAAGATGTCAATTCGAAGATCAAACATAAAGATTGGCGCTGAAACTAGCGAGAAAAAAAGAAGTAGGTTTTAGAAAGAAAAAGATCAGCAAAAAACTGCGACGAGCAGAGATCCACAAAGCGGAAAGGATTAAAGGGAGAAAAAAAAGTGAAATCAAAGAAAAAGAAGGCACCGACGGATAAACGGCCCAATCCAGTCGAAAGAAGAGTCTCCAACCGATGCAGATGAAAGCGAGAGGGAGGGAGGGATGGACAGCGGAAGATGGCCAGAGGGGAAGTTGGACGGAAGCGGCCCAAGCTGCCGCTTTGTGCGCCCCCTTGCAACGCTCTATTTACTCGGTCGCCTTCGCACACTCTCTCGACCTCGCGACGCTCCCCAGCTTCGTGATTTTAACCACTCGATGACGGTGGTAACGACGATGATGGCTAGGCAATAGGCATGGTTTTCAAATTACGGCTCGGGTTAACTTCTCTTGAATATTTCGGATTTTATTTTTCACTCAGAAAATTACAAATCTCGAGCGCCGACGATCGATTCCATAACCATTTATATATAAAAAAAAAAGTATCCCTTTAGGGCAGTGTGCTATTAGAGTTTATGGATTAAAATTTAATTATCTCTTAACTATTTATACTAATGACTAATAGCTATTGTGAATAATTTATAAAACAATAAATTACAAATAACTATTTTTTACCATTTAAATAGTAAAATTACTTTGACAGAAGAGAGGTATTTCGTCATAAGGAATTGACCTCTAAATCTATGAAAACGCCCAACTTCTATTTTTTCACTCAGAAAACTGCCGGCAATGTGATAAATTTGATTTGCAATGTTTCTAAAATATAAGTCTGTCATTAGATTTTAGCTAAAATTTATTAATGACTTTAAAAATATCAAAATTATTTTAAATTAAAACCATTAATTTCTTGAGAGTCTTTTAGATGCAATCATGTCCATCTAAATTTGCTGTACTTACTATAAATACCATAAAAAACTATTAGGACTCCCCTAATTCACAAGAGCTTCTATTAAATATTTTAAATTTCACAATCAAATATTCTTTTAACCAAATATTTATGAGTGTCACATATCAAATATTCCCACCTACTAAAACAAAAAAATAAATAAAAAGTTACAATTTCCACCTTGTGGGTATGATTGCATGCCACCAAAGAGAAATCACTTGACATAAAATTGTGCCCGATGATTTCTAATACCTTCCAATGGAGAATATTTAAGAGGAGAGATATTTTGAGCACTATTCTCTCCAAATATCTCTTATTATGAATGTCCTAATATGTTAAGATTTTAGGATTCTGGACATAACAGAATTATTAATGAATTTTAATCAAACTTATTAATATTCTTAGTAATATCATAATCACTTCAAATTAGAACTATTAAATAGAACTATTAAACTTTTGAAAATCTCCTGAGTACCATTATACTCTTAAACCTAGATCCCACAAACCTGAATTGAGAGTTGTGGGTATTTAAAAAAATTGACTACGCGATTTAGTAAATATCTTCTCATAATTTCAATTCTTTTTAATAAATATATTTTATCTTTTAAAATCCATAATGCTTTATATCATCAAAAATAGTATGATGATAACAAAATATATAAAACAAGACAGACAGCGAAAGAAAATAGGTAGAAAATATTAATAAAAAATGATCAAGTAAATTATCATTAAAATAGGCAGATAGATTGGGTAGAGGATAAACATTAAAGATAACGACTCTATATTGACATCTAGGTGTAAACTTAATAACATAGGAAATACCAAACAAATGTCATCTCATTTTCTGAAAAATTATATGGAAGTTCATATCTTAATGATATGATATGCAACATTCACTAATGATTGATCTCACAAGCAGATGTAACAGTGAACTGAAAACATCACGACAAGAAAATACTTTAAAAAAAATAGTGAAAAGGTAATGGATGAGGGGTGAGGGTTGGTGGAGAGAATAGCATAGGGAAAGAAAAGGGTCAGTCTCTCTGTCCCCTTAGACAATATACTGGCTTAAATATTTCATTTTCATTTTTATTTTTATTTTCATTTTCATTATATTAAAGCTTTTGTTATAATATTATCCCATTGGCAGAATGAGGAGATGATTAGAGGTGATACAATTGAGGATTGGAAGCCTTAGAAGGATCGACAATTGACAACCAAAGGCTATATATACCATACAGTGGAGGATGAAGAACTAAATTCTAACAATGATTCATCAGGAGACACTGTGACAGATGATTGACGGGACAGGCTGTGGCACTGTAGATGACAGACAGATCATTAGAGTGGAGCAATGGAGGGTTAGGATCGTGAGATAATGAAGTATCAACAAAATGAAGTCATCAAAAATTGACACTGCCAAAAAGTAGAGAAATTATGAAGGAAAAAAAAGGTATATTATTGAATTAAAAAAATATTTTACATAAAATATAAAATCTTATATAGAGAATTTAAATTCTAAATTGAAAAAGAAAAAAATGATTAAATTTTTTAAAAAAAAAAGACTAAATCTAATAAATATATATAATCTAACACCTCATAAGCACGAAGATATATCTAAAATACCATATGATGATAAACTTATATGAGAGGAAGCTAACGTAACAGAGGGTTGTAAAGTAATAAACTGTTAAAACTGTTCAAATATATTTGGATTAGGTTTCCATGAAGCATTCTGATGTAACATTGTTATTGCCGAAATTATTATTGCAATGATCCGTGACAATTATGGATCAAATTCACAGTGAACCTATGAACAACTACTCTTGGTGATATCCGTTTCACGACCACGACCGTAACTACTATTATGACCTCGAAAGAATCCACAACTGAGAGCAATCATAGCTGAAGTGTCAGAAGATAAGGAAAAATTGGTATCAAAACGACCTATGGTCACATGAAGAACATGAGGTACAAAAAAATATCGGTGTAGAAATAAGCAACATAGGGCGTTAGTGTTGAAATCGATAGAAAAGGACGTCGATGCCGAATTGACAAAAAAGGACGTCAGCACCGAAATTGACATCGACATCGAAATCAACAGTAAAAGATGTCGGCGCCAAAATCGGCAGAAAAGAACGTTAACATAGAAATTGATAGCAACAGTAGAAGGCGGTAGTAACAACAGAGGGCAATAGAAAAATTAAATCAGACAAGGAGAAGCTGACAAAAAGTGCATGAGAAGTACACAGGAAAAAAAGAATAAGTTTGAGGAAAAAAACTAAGTCTAATAATATATATAATTTAATACCCAAGACTCCATACCAAGGCAATGCACATTTGGTGGATTTTTTTAAATCCAGATATGAAGAAGAAAAATTTAGGAAACAAATCGTAAATACTTTAAAAATTAATAAACCGTTGTTGCTGTTACACAATAGTCCGAGGGGCGAACTGACGTACCTTTTTTTTAGTTGACACCAAGAAATGATCAATTCAGCTCTATAAAAGTTTTCCATCGTATATTAAGGTAAATTGGGTGATGCTTGTTTGGTTTATCCAAACGGTTTGTTTTCTCAAACTCAATATCCAATCAAAGAAAAATTTCCTATAATTTAACGCAATTGATCCTCGACCCTGAGATTCCTAAAATCCACACTTGATAATCTAACCACTGCACTGTAGCCCCAAGAATGCTATCAATAGTTGTTATTTTTTTTAGTTGACACCAAATATTCAGTTCTTCGAATCAACTAATCCAGAAAACAATTGATCCAGTCCTATAAAAATTTCCGACCAACTATCAAAGATATATCAAGAGACATTCATGGTGGTTCTATCCAAATGGCCCACTATTCCTTGAAAGGAATATCCCTTGCAATTCACCACAACTATGTCTAGACCCTGACATTACTAGGGTCCACACTGAAAGATCTAACCATAGTTCCTGGGGGCATAGTTGTTACCTCTTTGATCCAATTAGTAGCTGTCGATTTAAGCAATTGAATTTCCTTTTTCTACCAAAATACAATCAGTATCAGAATAAAATGCACTACAACTTTAACTTGTGCCTTCACAACAATACAGAGATTTACAATTAACATGGAGACAATCGAACTTTGTACTGTCCCATTGCCATTGATAAATAGTATAGAACCTTTATCAGAATAATCCTTGTTTCTTTGGCAGCAAGAATTTAAAGCCCGATCACAAATGCTCTCTACCATGTTAATCACCAGCTCTGTAAATACGTCGACCATGATGTTGAGCATCTTTGAATCCATCATGCTTCAAGTTTGATGCTTCAAGGAAGTTGAGCAAACAAATGACTTAAATCAAGTGTCTTTCATTTTTCAATCGGTAAATGACACCTTCGCCTGAATAGATAGATAACAGAAGCTGACAACCTCTGAAATGTCAATAACCAAGTTGAAAGCATTACTTCTGCATCAGCGATCATAATGCAGGCTGGAAGATTTTCTAATTCATCTTGCCAAACCCAAACTTAAGTGCAGACATCACGAAAGGTGGAGCATGGTTATTCGAGCGACAAATTTATGCTCATCCTGATATCTCGCTGCTGATTGGCAATCCCTTTTCCTAGACGTATAGTTGTTGGAATCATATCTGCAGGATTTCCTGGAAAAGATGAAGAAGTAACCTTTGGTTTAAACCACCTTCTCAAAGCAAGACCATTGATTCTAAGTTTGCCATATGATTCATCTCCTTGATAGGGAAGGCCCAATCTTCTCAACAACGAACCAACTGCCTGTCCGACCCTGCTTAACATGTAACCTCAGTTTCAAACCATATCCAATTGAAAACAAATTAACGCATTTCACAACTTGAAACTGAACTTATAGAAGGAAAGTACAAGATGCAATAATGGGATACAAGACACAAAGCCACATGAATGAGTGATTAAAAGGTCTGAAATGACATTGATCCCCTATATCTTAACTGCTCTGAGCGTATGGACTACTCATGCTTATAAAACTTCAAGATGATTGTTAAGAGGAGTATGAAAAGTTAAGAAAGAAACCATAATTAACTAAGGAAACTCATAATTTTGACACATTCTTCACCTTCCAGCAAGGCGAATGGATCTCTCCTCTTTTAGAATTTCTATTTGGGTTTTTTCTGTAGGTAACAAAATAGTTATATTTGGAAGCCTTGCACCTGCAAAAACAAGAAAACAAACCAATAAATAGAAGAGAAGACTACAACTGAAGATAGATTAGAGCAAGGTAGGAACACAAATCAAAGCTGAATGCAAAAATCAAAATTCAACCTATTTGTGGCAAGGAAACCAAATGAATAAGTTTCATGTTTTTCCAGAGCCGGTTGTGTAGGATACCAAATTCATACAATCTTTAAGAAATTTTCATAATCTTATTTATTTTATTCTCTTCCATGTGTCCTAATAGAAATTTAGATCTAATCATGTTCCAACAATTCATTTGAATAAATCGGCTCAAATTTTACCAATCTTCTCAAAACTACTCCATATTTTTGAAAATATTTTATGGCCAAATATGTATTTGATTTTTTTTTGTTTATAATAAGATTATGTTAGATTAGTATATTGCTATTATGCTATACTAATGAAATTTCATACATAAAAATTGAAACCCGAGAAGAAAATATTGCAACATGCAAGTACAACAAGAAATTTGAATCAATTCACCATAGTGGACAACTATACTACCTGAGTCCTCACATCACTGAATTGTGATAATTAATGAAAATATTCTCACAAATAACTTTAGCATGGCGGTTCTTATGTATATCCTTCTGAAGTGCAGAATTATGAACTCCACATATTCTTAGAATCAACAGCTTAACATTTAGAATTTTAGATCATAACTAATGATATAATAAACTAACCATCAATAAAAAGGAAAAATTACCAGCTGCAAGACGATGCTTCAAACCTTTCAAAATCGTCAAGAGATAAACCTGAAACGTTTGAAAAGATAAATTAAACTATTTGATAGTACACATAAACCAATATCAGGTAAAAAAGTGGGTCTTTTACCATAATCCATAGCTTGAACGAATTAGACTACTCCATATAGAAATAATTATCACCATTCAATAAAACTAAAATTATGTTGATGTTGTCTCATATAAGAGTGCAAATGCCACTTTGGCTCTTTTTACCCAAAGGACGGAAGAAAGAGGGAAAATAGGAAAAGGAGAGAAGGGAAAAGGGGAAGAGGAGCTGGGATGGATGGAGGGAAATTTTTTTTGTCCTAATCAACTGACTTTATCAAGATAGATTATTACCTTCAGGACAAGAGGTTCAAGAGATCACAAATACTACTGTCGTGCCACTACCGTGTCAACACAATATAATTGATCCAATACAAATAGAAAAAAAGGAATGAGATTTCTATTAGTTGCTATATGAGGAAATAAATCCAGTGAATATGACCATCTCTAATGCCAGCCAATGCTCAAATAAGGCAAAATTAAACTGTCAGAAACAAGTTAGAAAGAAGAAATATGGAAAGTATATGGCAAATGTGGCTCATGATCTTAAAAGAAGACTACACACACACACAAGAGTTGATTAGGAAACTAGAAGTGTACAACTTCCCCCATGCAAAACAATCTCACCTCAACAGTATGAATCTGCAATTTCCTTGCATCGACCATTAGTGGATTGTCTTTCATTGATGCACGTGGAATTAGACCCAATGAAGTAGCCTCCTGAATTCAAAGGAGACTCAAATTGAGTTTTGTGCTGAATTCAGCATAAAAATAGGAACAAAAAAAAAAAAATTCTCTTTTCTGATGCTACCTCGAGTATGGAAAAAGAACGAATATCATATTCTCCAAAACCGTCCAGCAATGTGCTCACATTTGAAATTTTGGATGCATCAAAATGTGGTACAAGGTTCTCAATAAATTTATTCCTTAGTGAACAATCACGTGGAAACTGCAGACATCCAAGCACTTGCGAAAACACTTCAATTGTAGGAATAACACCAGCTTGAATAGTTTCACGGTAGACCATTATTGCTAGTGAAGTCCTGCCAATATATTGATACGAACAAGACTTTTTAATGATCTTTAATTATACCAAGCTTTGTGTTTGAAGTTGACAAAAGAAGAATCCTTTTCTACATAGAAAACATACAATGTGACAATTAGATCTTCTGATTTACTAAAAAAGAGAATAGAATTATCAGTTCTAGAGAAACAATTTACTAGGCCTATTTGATCTGTATTCAAATCAGATAGATGCATCTCTATTTTTGCAAAAAAGGATTCCTTAAAGAAAAACCGTCATTGGGTAAGTTGTAATATAAAACGAAAAATAAGTTGGGAACCATGCCTTTAGTCAGCGATCTAGTGGATCTAAATGTGAAAAATCCATAGGAGAGTACCTGACCATCTATTGGAGGATATGGTAGCAAGGGGTCACTTCACTCACTTGCAGTCAGTTTTTATTTGTGTGAGGAGTGAGGACGTTATAATGAGATAAACATCTAACAATCACAACTTGGACATGTTTAAAAATTATTACTCCATTGAAATACTATAAAACGAATAGCTAAGAAATGAGAAGATTACCAAGAGCTTAAGTTGAAGCCTTCAACCTTGATTCAAGCCCTTAAAAGCTTTGATAAGTGTTAGCACTTGATTTGAGGAGTATAAAGAATGTTTTATACAACCTATTGAAGTTCAAAGCTCCCTAAAATTTTTTATAATGAGCTCTATAATGGTCACATTTTGTTCGGCTCTAGTCAACTAGAAACACCCTCTAATTGGCTGATTGGCAAATATTATCGTTGGAAGCCAACAACTATATCTTCAGTTGATTAGATGTCCACCTCCAGTTAAATGCTCACCCTTTAGTTGACTATAAGGAGGTCACATCCAACTCACTATTGCTCAAACAAAAACATTTTGTTCATAGAACTCTTGTATTCAATTGACTCCTTTATTGATTGATATGCTCTATTTGACTAAAATCGCTAGTGATTCTATCAAATGCACAAAACTGTTGGGTTGCAAGGTTGCAAACGTAATCTCACATTGAAAATTTTTTTATAGAAAGATATCTCCATTGGTACGAGGCCTTTTGGGTAGAGCCTAAGAGAAAAATCATGAGGGTTTAGGCCCAAAGTGGACAATATCATACCATTGTGGAGATATTTAAATTTCTTTTGGACCCAATAATTGATATCAGAGCCCGAACTGCCAGAAGGACTAACCGCCAACTATGCATAAGAGTCGTGATCCAATCGAACCATATGGAATAGAATGTTGACCTCTAACAAAGGATTGGAGGCTTCCATGTCCGAATTAAGAGAACCAGACACCAGACAGAAAGTCCTAGTTGCGGCTAAGCAAGGAAGTCCTAGTAGGTCGATTGGACCGATGGGTAGGAAGTCCTGGTGGGTCGAGAATCGAACGTCAAACGAATAGGCTTTCCGTTTGAGAAGGCTTGTGGTCCTTTGTTTGAGGGGGAATTGCTGGGTTGCAAGTTTGCAAATATAGTCCCACGTTGAAAACACATGAGAAAGATCATGAGTTTATAAGAGAAAGATATCTCCATTGGTATGAGGCCTTTTAGGTAGAACCCAAGAGCAAAACTAGGCCTAAAGTGGAGAATATCATACCATTATGCAGATATCTAATTTTTTTTTTTGACCCAACAAAAACTACTAATCTTGTTCCATGTCGTTCAACCTTCCACGACTACGAGTCCTTGTTCCAAGTTGCCCTGGAGTCCACCTCATGGTAAGCCTTTGATCCATTAAATGCACCAAGCTCCTTGTGTTCCATGACATTTAATCATCCATGCCTATGAGTCTACCTCATTTCGGGTCACGGAGCCATCAGGCACAAGATCTCCATAATTGCATCTGCAACCACTCAACACTCTGACTTAAAGTGTCCTACAAACTACTTCAAAGCTCTAACACTCATTCTAGGACTCTAATCCATCACGTACAAATGGACTCCTCTACATTGAGTCAACCAACTTTGTGAATTCTATGTGCACTATTTTAAGTCTCCGCACACTTAATGCATATAATAATAACAAAGGTCAATCTATTTAAACCTTTTGCTAAATGCATTAAAACAAATCGAACCCGACGACTTGGGAGCATCATTTTCCCAAGAAAGATATCACTAACAAGCATAGTGGATTAGCTGAAGGATAAATTGTGACTAATGAATATACTAAGGTATATAAAGGGAATTTCTTTTTTACTTATGGCTAAAATTATTTCAGCTCAACTATTTCTTACCTTGGTACCATTATTTAGTGGCCCTTCACGAGTTGAATATCAAAAATACTTTAATACTTTCTTCTGTAGTTACCTCATGAAAGAAGTATAGAACAACATTCAAAGTGTCTTGCTAAGTAGAGAGAGGTAGTATACAAATTGGAGTTATTGTTGTAAGGAACTAGATAGCTAAACACGCAGAAAAGTGCAGCGGAAAAACAAAAATATCTAGTCATTTCCAAAGGATTCATGCGAAGGAAACCATATCTAAGTTCGTTATAGAGAGTTTTACATTTGTAGCGTGAGCACGATCTCCCGACTGCTAAGATCTCAACACGATCAAGTGTTCGCGCCTCCGTTGGTATCCACACGAACATGCTTTGTCCGTCTTATGAGAAGAAACTACCTAAGGTTGTGCTAGCAACCTCCAATGGTGGTTTCGGTCAAAGAGGAGAGGAAGAAGAAGACCAAGGAAGAAAAACAATTCACTTCATGAAAAAATAAATCCAAAACTCCTTTTATACTTATATAATCAAATGCTTTAATTGATATTAATGTTTTATTAATTCAATATATGACTCTTAGTCTTCTTGCACATGACTAAATCAAAATTGGTCATTCATCTTCCTTGATGAATTCAAGTTCATGATGAGTGT
>JBBPFQ010685715.1:0-15105 GCA_037974815.1 Kaempferia elegans | reverse complement strand
TTTCTCAATCCACGTAGAGAAAAGAGTTCATGATAGATTAATAGGCTTTTATGCAAGTTGTGTATATTGATTTGTTTAATTTTTATTGCATTTTTCTCTCTCATCAATTCGTATCGCACACACTCATGATCCCAGACAGACAGAACTCAATCTCATTTTTATTAGATAGTATAACAAAATCAATCATGATTACATTTCTGTATACAAAATAAAATAAGATGCTCAATCTACTGAGCAAAGAAAATAGTTGTTCAGGGGAAAATTAATAATAAAGGGAATGAACACTGAGCAATCAAGTAGAATTTGACTACTTCCAATTTACACTTAGACAACTTCATTGTGGGGCAATAGAGGTTCTTCTGCTGGAATGGTGTCGTCTGAGTCTTGTTTCCAATTCCATAAGCTCTGTAGGAAGCTGAACTGTCTCTTTGGTTTCGAGGCAGTGTTGTCTGAAACATTGGGCGAGGATGGATTCATGTTCTGTACGTGCCGAAGGCAAACCTGCACCGCATCGTGCACTCTCACAAAGAACCATTCCATGCCAATCAGGTCTACGACTCCAGCCCGCGACAGTAGAAGATGAACTCCTTGGTTTGGATTGGCAATGGCAATCTGAAAAGGCAACCTCAATTACTGAATGAACGTTTGTGGTTACACAGAGGATGTTCTACCACCAAATTATGATATCATTTAGTAACCTGGATGCCTCTTGACTTGTATTCCTGATGCAAATCCTTCAGAGCTTGAACTGCACTCGAGTCGATATATGCAACAGCTGCAAAGGTTTATGGTTATGGTTTTCGAGATGATGATAGCTGACAGAGGCATGTGAACTCACATTTTCCCCTTCCTCATGTGCCATGAAGTCATAGACAATGAACCACATCTATAACTTTAAGTGTCTTAAATGTCAAAGTAAGAAACATGAGTGCAGTTTCATCCATGAGTATATTTCGATCCTTCGATTATATCACCTTCTTGTATGGATATCAGTAATTCAGTAGGTGGATCACTCCAAAAAATTTCCCTCAAGACATGTAAAGTTCAGAATCAGTGGGGAGACTTAAAGTTATTCAATGACCTCAATTGAATAGAAAAAAAAATTGTTTCGCGCATATAAAATCGTTCTTAGGGATGACAGAAGTCCCCTAGTTATTGTCCCTAGATGTTGAAGTTTTAGTACAAATCTAATTTACAGATTAAAGATAAACTGCACATTGGATTGACAATTGTGAATAATAAATTAAAGTGCATATACTATAATTCTAAACCGCCTGAAGTGAGTGTTATCACCTTTTGCTCCAATAAAAAATATAGAATTGAGATTACATGGCACTTGTTTATTTATGATTTGCTATTCAAAAAGTAAGTTTAAATTATTAGTTATTTGGAAACAAAATGAACAGTTTGTGTCCAGATGAGAGTTCTTACGTGACATTTCAAGGATAATGAAGTATATTTGTCCAACATCTGATCCACGTTTTGTGCTACCGTCGACATGTAGCTCATATTCGCGTAATCTGACAGAAGTTTGAATGATCATAAAAACTGTACTAAAATTCTTAGCAGACCCGGGCAATGGAAAATGGAAGGCTAAGTCCAAGTTAACCTTTTCCTGCAATTCTAGATCTGAAAGAAACAGGGTCTCACCTGTCTTTAATGCAACTTATGTTTGCAAAATAGATCGGTGCATCAATTCGGATAACCACAATTCCATTGTATGTGTATGCTTCAGGGTATTGTACAACATTTCTATATAGAGTGGTTCCAGGAAGACGTCCCAGTACAGCTGAAATGAAATGCATCAGCATTAGGTACAGGTACTCACAGCTACTTGTTAATTAATGCTTAAATGGATTACTAGTTTAAAATCATGTTTGCAGTCAGATTTATGTTTAACTAAACCTTAAGAGTGCAGAACAAAATGAGGTTTAAGTGCGAAGAGAAGGAAAGAATGAAGCGAGCAGGGGTTTTAGGAGGGGGGAAATGTTCATACATTTCAAAACATAAAATATAATCTGGTGTGATACAATAAAACCTTCATTATCAGCTTATTCATAAAAAAACATACATAAGAAGATTACTACTCTGCTAAGCAACTAATAAGAGATTATGCACAAGATGTTGTAGAAACATTTCTGGTTCTCGTAACTATATCAATCCGGTTAATTCCAAAGCACGCTTAACTTATAAGGTAATTTAGAGACGGATCGGTAACCATGTAACTTTGGAATATACACTGAAACAAGCAAGTTGTAAATGAAATACAGTTATTCTTATGTACTGCAATCAAACTAATGCCAAACCAGTATGCGTTTTACATAATTGTTTGATTGTCAGTAGCAAAGAGATAATCAAAAGACCCTAATAGTAACTAATAGAGAACTAGTTTCTTGCAAAGTAGGATGTATAAGCAGGCAACAGGGCCTCAATAAACAGAAGCACCAATGATTAATTGAAAGAAAAAAAAAACTTTACCTATGTGGGGATTTGCTGATTCATTGATGACAAACGCAAGTGAGAAACCAACCTACAAAAAGAACAACTGCACTCAATAGGCCTATTTCAGAGTTCTTTTGTGTAGAATGCACTAATATGGAGCATATGGTGATGCAATATTTAAGTTTTAAGATGCATGCTCACAAAGAAAGTAGTAGAAAACCTATTGACATTTAGCAACTACTTAGGGGACTAATGACTGAAATCAGTATGCGTGCAAGTGTATAATTTCAGGACAAAGAATAAATAAAAGTTAGAAAGTAGATTGAAACTTAGGATAAGATGAACAATATTACCGTCCACATTTAGTCACTTATTTGGGCAAACAACATTTTAGAGGTTAACAAAGAGCATCGCAAATTGATTGTCATTTATTATAGAACCAGAGAATCTCTTGTTGAGTCCATAAATAAGACAATATGCAAGTACTTGTGTAGTTACTCTTTCAGATGATGTAGCATACAAATTTCTATTTGGTATTAATTCTCTTATAGCATTGGTGAATTTGCAAGCCAATAAATGCTAGATATGAAGCTCCACAACTAGACTGAAGTATTCCTTTTATGGTGGACCAGGACAATAGATGAATTCATGTATTATCAGGGGTTAAACACAATGTAGCTTAAAACCCTGTAGGTGTACTTAATAAACAGGAGTGCTACCTTCCATTCTATGAGGCATGATTGGAGTCTCAGTCTGTGCTTCGGAATTGGTTCAATAATTAGGTGTGCAAAGACTATTATTTGACATGAAGAAATAAATTGGTTTCACCCATACTCAGGTGCATGGTTCAACAAGTAGAGGTCATAGAAGTTGCAAAATATTCTTAAATGACAATAAGCATTAATAGTTATCATGAAATCAGGTAAATACAGTGTGATGCACCACCCATATAACAAAAATCATTCTAACTGTATAAAAGCTAAAACATGATATTTGTATCTAAATAAACAAGAGTTTAAAGCCGGTATCAGGTTTGCCTATGCTTGGACAATTGGTAAAAAATAAAACAATACTCACCCCCAAAAGAACGCCAATCTCAATGCTAAAGAATAATGTTATAATGAATGTAATCGTCCAGAGAGTAAAATCTTTCTTATCTACACGCCACAAGAAAATAGCTTCTTCATAATCCACCTAAAAAAGAAAATATAACAGAGAAATCTGAATAGTTCATTATAAATCTAAGCATGGAATGAATACTGAAGGTGGAGATAAGACTGCTAAGAATTATGTCTGTATCAAGCATGTATAAATTGTTATAGATGACTCAGAATGGCAATTAGACAAACTGCCATTGGAACAACATTATTCTAACATAGTGGAGCATACAAGATTTCAATAGGCCATAAAAAGAACCACTCGAACCAACATTCATCAAAATTGACTCACTCTAGTGTTCTCTTAAAGCCTTAAGTTTGTAAGCAACAAACCACTACTTATTGGAACCTAATGCAATACAAGTTTTGGTTGGTAAGCGTCTATGATACAGGAAGGTTTAAAGAAAAAATTTTAGTCTAGCAACATAAATATCAGCAAATATCAATAAATGCATCACAATATGCCACCAAGTGTTGCTAATCATCGGTGCTCATTTGGAAATATTCTCTTATTTAATTAAATTAGGACTTCTTATATGAAGAATATAGTGGAATATGGAGCTGATCCTGAATCTAGAATGTGATAGTAACAATAGTCTAAAAGCTGATCATATGTTGAAAAGGCATAATACTATTACCAACAAGTTCACATAATTTTCATTACAGATACATGACCTAAAGAGTGAAGTAAAAGAGGACAATGACGACAAGAAATACAAGAACATTGTTCTTACTAGTCCCATGACAGCAGATATCACGATTGCAGCTAGAGCACACTGAAAAATAAAGACAAAAGGCTATGGTAAGCAAGAATATTCACTGATGGAAAGTGTGCAGCTAATAATGCATTGCAAGAGACAACTTAAGACAGATGCTGCAGAAATTTCAACATTTATCAAACATGAGAACTGCCTATTATCTTCTAAACGAAAATTTTGAGAATGACAATATAAAATCATTTAAAATGATATAAGAATTGGAAAAAGTCACTTGGTGAAGTAAAATCATCATTATGTTCATCATATCAGTCATTAATTCTATAAGGATGCCAACAACTTTAGACAAAGGGACAAAGCTCAGAACCATGACCTTGAAAATTTTGACTTTGCCCTAGGGACAAAGCAATGAAGGGGATCAAATCCCAACAAATTGTCATAAAAAAATAGAAAAAAGAAAATAAGGCAGATTGTTTTATGCACGATTCTATTATCAAAAGCAGGAACAATCATGTGTCCACAATCAGAAAAAGAAGATACAGATGAACTGATTATTCAAATCAAATTAGCTTGGGTGAAAACCTTAACAATGTGAATACTCATTGTTATAATGTCCATGCATCAGCTGAAGTAAATTTTTTGGTGTTCTTTTTATAAAATGTAAACAACAGTACAGATGATAGAGGTAGCTTTACGAAACTGACATACCTGAGGAATGTCAGTGAAAAGTGGTGTCATAAATAAAAGAGCACATGACATTATAATTCCCATCACAATTCCAGATAACCCAGTTCGGGCACCACTCTCATTATTCACAGCTGACCTAGAAAAAGAACCTGTACAAATTTCTGAAATTTCATCCAACAGAAACAAGACAATAAGGGATTTCAGACGAATGTGCTTGGCAAGCATAGTACATCTTACCTGTTGAAGGATAAGAGGAGAAGAAAGACCCACAAATATTTGCCACACCAAGACCAAACAACTGTGAGGGAAAAAAAAGCATATTAGACAGGAATAATCAAGCAATCCATTTTCTAACCGCACTTGGAGGTTCTAAATTACTTGGAGATTGGAATACTATTTGGATTTCAAGTCCAACTACAAAGTGTGAAGCTAAAAGCTACAGCAAAAATACCAGAAAATAAGTGGTGGTTGATAAGATAATCAAATATATCTGTCAGATAATTATTAAGTGAATGAGAAGTATGGAGAAGTTATTTAAACAAAATTCTTACATTAGATTAGGCTTTCTATTTTTATTGTAATCAAAATATTCCCAAAGTTATTTGGACTTGAACATGATACGAATATATAGTCTCTGAGACCAATACTCACTAAGTTGTTAGTTTGCACTTTGCAGGCCATTTTAAACTGTCCACACCAGCCTTGAAGGTAAGCATCTGTGACAGAAAAAGAAGGGACATAAAATAAAGTAACTCTAGCCAAGGTTTTAAGTTGTTGGTTTCAGTAATGGGAATTGTATTGCTTCAGTGTCTACTTGCATAAACACACAAAACGGATCAGCAAGGTCACACCATATCCACCTGCTCTTCTTTGTTTTTAGCTACTTCCTTTTTT
Source organism: Kaempferia elegans (assembly GCA_037974815.1). Classification (NCBI taxonomy): domain Eukaryota; kingdom Viridiplantae; phylum Streptophyta; class Magnoliopsida; order Zingiberales; family Zingiberaceae; genus Kaempferia; species Kaempferia elegans. Next base: position 9,209 of record JBBPFQ010685715.1, on the reverse strand, counting down.
TCGTCCTATTGTACTTCCACTTTCTACTTTTTTCTGCTTAAGCCTCCTCCCTCCTCACCTTATTCTATGTTGTCTCTTTCCCTATGCTGAGAGCGAATGAAAAGAAGAGGAGGAAGATCTAGAAGAGGAGATGAAGAACACTTTCCTGGGAGGTAGCTCACTTGCCCTTCTCAATTACTGTTTAAGTCATTATTCCAAGTACAAGCCAAGTTCGCACTTTTCTGATATGGGCAACATAGGGTTGGTAAAGAATAGCATGGATGAGACGTGTGTGGTTAGTAAGCAGGATATTTCCCTCTAGTGGACATGACAGTATTATTGTTTTCAAAACAATTCAGTGTATGTTCATTTCTTACACCTTCCAAATATTTCAACACATCTTTCTGCACAATGATAGCACTGTAGGAGATCTTACCTTTCTGTGCCTAATTTTACATGGCACATACTAGTAACTAATTTTGATTTGTATTGTTTTTCAAAGATGATCCTCCAAGCTAACCCCACAAATGAAAGTGGTATATTCATGATCACCTTGTCTTTTAAATTGAACTAACCACAAAGCTATAACAATACAACTTTTTAGCTAAGACTCTTAATAGATCATGAGCACTGCAGAACAATCACTTAGCAATGTATTAGCAGTTATTAGCATGAGAAGAGAGTTCACTAGAATGTATATGATCATCAAAGGAACTTGAAATTTGTCTAAATGGCCAAAGGAACTACTGAATGTAGGCTGCACTGCTGCATTACAATTTTTACAAAGCATTACCTCTTGATTTGAATCTAGTTCATATCCATTTTTCACTGCCAAGGCTTTAGCAATGCCCACAGATTCCTGATATTCACTTGATATTAGTTTTAAATAAAAGTATAATATTTCCAGGAGAATAGCACAAAGATATAAAACAGTGTTTTTACCAAAATTGCCACACCGGTAATGAGTAATGCAGTAGGAATTAGGGACTTGACATTCTCAAATCCTGTAGGGATGGAGAACTTTGGCAGTCCCTGAGGTATATCACCTACCTAATAAATAGTACATAATTTAGATACCTTTAATCTTACTTTAACCTTTTCAAGTCATATGTAGGTGATCACTTGCAAAAACTACAATTGGCACAGTAGTTTTTTGTGGGTTTGTACCAGTGGCATAAGATATTTGTCAACTGTGCCTTTTGATGAGATTGTATTCACTTGTAATTGCATGGGTCTAAATTGCCTAGATTAATACAGGACAACTGAAAAACCATATCACCACACCATTTTAATCTATCTCTAACTTCCATATGTTTATAGCTAGTGAGTAAAGTTCTATTGTTTTCTAGAAAGCATCAAAATGTAGAAGAAAAAAAATCTCAATTTAGGATGTCTTACAACTGAAATTGAATCAGGATGAAATATTTTGACAAAAACTGTGCCAAGTATGACAGGCGTAAGTGGACCAGCAGCTCTAAGACTCCTGAATTTCTTCCTTGATTTCCCCTGCATTTTAAAGCAAAAATATATCTGAAAGTTTCTGAAAATAATGTGCTATGGCATGTTGAAAACCATTAGTTGTTGTAAATGTAATATAAATTATAATACCAGGTGCTTCATCACAAGAAGAATTGCCAGGAAAATAGATCCCATGACGAAGGGTGGCCATGAAAACTGAAGAAATCAAACAAGCATTTCTTAGTACAGTGAGTGAAAGTTTTTTAGTTATTAAAGAAAGACACAAGGAAATTATAACGACAATGATAACAAGTCATGAGATCCAATAATTTGGGCACCCTGTGTAAGGTTATATCTCGAGAAATATCCACATCTTCTAAATCACCTATACTTCCCCCAAACAGAATTTAGAAACTTAAAAAAAACAGTAAAAAAGATCATACACGTATTAAGAACCAAACACACTAGAAGGGAAATAAACCCAATCACAAACTGTTGGTGTCAACTTGGAAAACAAAACATCAACATGATAAAAAGAGTCTTCCTGCAACTATAATTTAACTAATAAAAATACACAAGAGAGAATATAATTTAATTCTATTGATCAAACTGTGCAAAACTTGACAACCAAATCCTAATACAATCTGATGACTGACCATGGCTAGTTGTCATGAGCATTGATCACAACATTTGATAATCATGATTCTGATTTCTTGGTTTCCAGTGTGAACAAAGTACATCTATAATGATGCTACAATTATTTTCATGATTTTGTAAGTGCATGATATCGCACTAACAAAGATCTACTTTTGATTTTAAGCCTTAAGTAACAACAATGCCTTGGAAAAAAAATCTTCCTGTAGCCAGTACGAATCAAATCCAGGTATCTTGAATAGCTTCGGTACTATTACATGAGCTACTAAGTACCACCGGAAAGGTAGCTGTCAAAACCAGTCAGATACAACAAGAAGTATAAGAAGCATTTGATAGGAAATTACCAAAATGATAGGCAAAGAGAGATGTGTATGAATGTATATCCAATCACAATACAAAATGTAAGTCTTCAACTAAATGTGCTATTGGTTTACTTTTATCATGGGCAAAATTTCAAAAAAAGAAACAACTTATGTAAAACAATTATCAAGGAGTAAGATGGGTGCCTATTCAAATCAAGGGAAATCATAAACTTGAAACTTGTCTTCGTAGAATCATGCTGTTAGCCAATCTATGAACTTCATACTTGCAAACTCTTATTGATGAACTAAGTTTTCACTGGGCATATGAACCAGCAAATTTGTTGCTTTGAATGCGTGTCCAAGAAATGGCATTCATAATTTCTACTACATCCGTAATGTTTAATGAAAAAGGTTTAGATAAACATTCTATAGCAAATCTCCTATGCTATGAAAATGTTTATGATAGACAACCTTGAATCCATTGGGCTGATATGAAAATGTTTATTTTGTTGTTTTGACAAGTCATCATAATCCACGAGAGGTATGTGAATATGTCTATGCAGTGCTTTGCCAATTAAAAGTAAATAGTGAGATACGCTTGTTAGAGAGTTGTAAGTATATAAAGGTTAAGGCCTTACTTGTAATATCTTCTAATCATCAATAATATATACGTATGGTTTCTTGAGAATGAGGAAACCAAAATCTTCACTTAACATGGTATTAGAGTTGTCACCTCCTCTCTCACATAACCACTCTTCTTCCCAAGATTGCGATTCTGATGCCCTCATTTATCTTGCACAACACAACATCACATCCTCTCTTTACAAGATGAGTCACACAACATGTCCCATCTTCTTTCATGTGTCATGCCATCTCCGTGTTGCTCGTCGACTACACGACATTCGTCCCATGTTCGCCTTTGCACTGTGCTGCCTCCGCTGGCTTGTTTGGATGATCTCTCTCTAGGGTACTTCACCACCTAGCATTGTTGCCTGCTCAATCGACATTGACCTCCCTCTCAATCAAAATTTGTCCTTGGTTTCCCTTTGTGCTATTGTGTTATGTGCCATCACATGATCTCCTCCACATACTCTCCATCGTGTTACTCTCCATCCCATCACTTCATAACACGATCTCCTATGAACATTCAACCTCCACGTCGCCAAGTCCTCCTTGGTTGCCCTTCGTGCCACCTTGTCACATACCGTGGACTTCAACACATCAACTTGTCTCCACATTTGTGTTGCTCCAACTTCCCACTACACTTCTTGGTCGCCACCAGTGCCCTGTGTCTCTCTCTATCTAAGCATTGCTGCTAAGAGGTCATCAATTATTCTCTTTTCATGTGAATGTATTGTATGTGTCATCATTCCCAATGTACCCTTCTCTTCGTGTACATAGCTCTATAGAATCTAGGTCAGTTCGAGGATCTCTTTCTCTTAATGTGTGTCACTTCGAGGATCTTGTCTCTCCACCCATGTCATTTTGTGACCATCCCAAACTAGACCTATCTTCTCTCTATATGCGCCATTCCACAAGCATGTCAATTGGAATTGGATATATTTATTAAGAGTTAATCTCTCCAATATATTCAAATCAACTTGGGGGAAAATGTTTTTTTTTTCTTTAACTTGGGGGAAAATGTTAGGGACTTGTAATATCTCCTATTCATCAATAATATATAAAGATAGAGAGAGCTACTATGGTTTCTTTAGAAGGAGGAAACCTATTTTTCCTTCAACAATGCTAATCAATTTGGCAAAAAACAGTTGAAGCACCACCAACTCTTAAATTTGATGGCAAACAAAAATTAAAAAAAAAAAGGATAATACTAGAGCATGGAGAAGAGAGTATAAATTGACAAGCTCTTACCAACATCATCGAAGAGAATTAAGGATAAAATAACTCAATAAGTATCAATGGAATAAGAAGTATGGAATGATGGATTATCTTTTTTTGGTTGATTATGCATTGGCCAAGAAGTTGGCTGCATAGTTTAAATACTATAGTAAAGAGATGATTCGCCAAATTAACTGAAGCATTTGATGATACTCTATTTCTTAAGGAATAGAAATGTCATACTACTCAATAAATGTAAAAAATTAGATGTGATTTAAAACAGATAAATCCAAAAATGGGAACCTCACATTACCAGCACCAGCAATTATGCTCTTGACTAGAGGTATTATTTTGCTGCTGCGAACTATACTGTATCCGACGAAGTATTTTAACTGGGATAGTGCAATTACAATGGCTGAAGCAGTTGTGAAGCCTGATATCACAGAGTGATTAACAAAACGAATCAGCCATCCGAGCCTGTAGAATTACAGATATTAGTACTAAAAAAAGCTTTTCGTTCTCACAATTTCTGTTTGGCAGACATGCCAATTTGCAGTCAGCAAACATGAGCAATCATGTTCAAAATTTTGCAGATGGAGACACAGGGAGAGTTCAGTTACCGTAATAAACCCATTAAACATTCACATATGCCAACCATGAGCGACATTAATATTGCCAGCTCTGTATACAATTTGTCTGAAGGATCAACGATGGGAGTGAGAACGTTGGACACTAGAAGGGAGGTCAAAGCCACAGGACCAACGGCAAGCTGGCGTGATGATCCGAATATGGCATACACAAATACTGGAACGAAACCCCCATCTACATAGAGCATTGCCTTGGAGCACGATTAGTGGTCAGCCATAGAGAGGAAATGTGGAGGTAGTAAATACACTAATACTCACAAAGTCCGTAAATTGGATTAAGGCTTGCCAACTTTGCGTACGACATGGACTGCCATTTTTAAGAGCAATTCAATCAGACTTATGAACGCTCAAATGCAAACCAAAAAAAGAATACTCAGCCACAAAAACTTTCTTTCAAGGATAAAATAATCGAATGTTCCTTTTATTGGTCCCGGATTCTACCAGATTACCATTGAGGGAAACAATATCCCTGCTCCGGACCAGGTAGAAGAGAACAGTAAAGACACGATTGCCGTGGAAGAAGGTATTTTCCTGATCGTGAAATTGCAAAAACAATGAAAAAGGTCAAACCTGCGGGACGAGCATGACGCCGACGGTGATACCGGCCATGAGGTCAGCCTGGAGGTATTCCCTAAGATAGCTCCTCATCCATCGGGTGCAAGGGAGGAGGAGCTCCATCCAGTCCATAGCGGACATGCTACGCACCCTGGCCGCCCACCGCCCGTAGACCTCCGCCGACTGGGATACGGAAGAGGGCAGCGCCGCGGGAGGCTGCAGCGGAATCACCTTCACCGCCAAGCTCCCCCGGTCGCTGCTGAGGCTGCTGCTGCTGGCGACACGGATCACGTCGGCGGAGGCAGACGAACCCTCCTCCATGTTTGGAAGCCCCTCTCGTCCTCTTCCCGTCGACTCTAACGGCGGGAGAACGAAAACCGTATCTCCCTCCCTCCCATTCGCCGCCCCAACAACCAATCAGAGTCTCCTCCGGCATTTGGAGTGTAAAATACGGTAAAAAAAAAAAAAAAAAAAATTAAATAATAATTGTTATTGGAAAAAAAAAATTAGCAATATGATTTTTTTTTTTTGGAAATTTTTTTGAAATTTTCTGGGATTTAATCGGAGTTCGGTTGACGAGTTTACGGAGATGAATATATTAGGCGCAGCGAAAGCCTGTTTTGAGCACCCAATTAAAGTGGGAGTTGATCGAGGAATGAACTTAGTATTTGATTGGAACAAACCTAAGTTCAATATATAAAACCTAAGTTATTATAACCTCTTCATTTCGATTTCTTTCCCCTCTCTGCCGACGCCGCCTATCCTTCTTCCCCATCTCAATGCGCCGCCGTCCCTAGCTCCAGATCCACCGCATCCCTTCTCCTCCGATTGTCGCCTCCTCTTCCGATATAGATCCTGTCGTCGTTGCCCTAGAGGAATGACCATCGCCGACGATCTCCTCATATCGCCCCTTCTCGATTGCCGACGTTAAGCTGAGGGGAGGAAGGTCCGAGCCCTAGCATTTGGTAAGATCGCTGACATCCTTTGATTTAACCCTAACTGTTGTCATACTTCCGTAGCCTTCTTATCTGCGTCGATGACCCGAGCTCTGATTTGGGCACACAGACCTTGCAGGAAGCTGAGCAGCCAAATAACAGTTGCTCCAGTGCCTGGTGCCCTTCCTTGGCCACGAGCAAGAATACGAGCTTCGTTGTATCTTCCCTGCTTGTTCTTCTTGTTGGTGTGAGAGGTCAGGTTCGACCACTGCTGATGCCACAGTGAACTGTGACTAGATCTCTGATTTCTCTTGTTCACTGTCGCCGTCGCTGTTCATTTCAACTAGGAATCCATCATGGGAGGAGTGGCCGATTAGGGTAAGCCCTTTGATAGATTGAATTGGATCTGGTTTGTGTAAATCTTCTTGCTTCAATAGGTTGAATTGGATCTGGTTTAACCATCGGAGGTGGTTGATTGGTTGTTAGGTTTTGGATGTCAACAGATTTAAGCTTGGCCGAGACATAGACATCTGATTGTTGCTCCATTCATTGAAGTAAGTCTCCTTCAGTGTTCTTCCCTTTTTACTGTCATGGATTAGTTATGCTGATAAGGGGTTATGTAAATTATCAATTCATGTTTGGTTTGGATTAAATTGGAGTATGTGGATGGGGAAATAGATTGGGATTGTTTAATCTATTGTGTATGGATTTAACTAATGAGTTTAAGTGTTTAAGTTTAGAAGTGATTCATGATCATTCGATTAGGGTTGAACATGGGTTAGATCAATTTAGATCATGTGAACAAGATAATCAAACCTAATCAATTAACGAATAGGATTAGGATTATCTAAATTGGGTTTGGGATTTGAGTTAGCTATTTATACATGTGGAAATAGCTAAACAGTATGTATTGATTACAGGACTTTGATTCGGGACGAGCGTCTCATCATGGAAGTTATTGGATACAAACTACGATTAAGGCGAGTATCTTGACTTATCTACGGATTTGTCTTTTGATATGCTTAGTAAACTAGAATTAATGGTAATTTTCATGTTCATATCTGATTTGGTATGTCACTACTAGAGCTTGTCGTATACTTTTCCTTCAGTAGCCATACATGTCATTTTATACCTTTTTGCTATGTCTCACATGTGTACTCATGTTTATACAAGTAGTGACATACAACTTCGTTTGGATCTCCCATCATCTACACCGTATGTTTGACCTATACACCCAGTCCTCAGATTTGGTTAGGTCAGTCCTATGGGATTATTTATTCATGTATATTATATGGAGGTATATCGGATTTTTGGTGTTACATGCTTAGTGTCATGCACCATCTTGCACTATTGCATGCTGGTGACCATCGTGCTCCTTTGTAGTTGAGCCAGTCACTAGTTACATGATCTGCACACACTGTCACTCATGGGTTAGTGGCACCTTGGTGTGTGCAGTTGCTCTGTCGGGCTCCGTTCGTCCGCTCATGGGTAGCGTAGACGCAGCGTGGTAGCAGGCAGGGATCCCTTCTCTGGACTATGGGACGAGGGATGAACGAGATGCTTTCCCCCATGGGGTGGGAGGTATACGTGCACTCCGACGATAGCGTCCTGTCCACTCGGGCCCGTAGGAGAGGAGATGAGAGCCTCGGCTCCCCCACTTACCCTGGGGTAGGAGGATAGGTGTACTCCGACAGCATCCTGTCCACTCGGTCACTCATCAGGAGCAGTGACGGCAGAGTGCACAGTGGTCAGAGCCCTACCTGGTCGATCTCCCATCGCGTGGAGGTGGCAGACTGGCGTCAGGGGTGGCCCATGTCATTATGCATCATATGCATTTTATATGATTGCATGTATCTATTTGTGATTGCTGCACTTTGATTGCTGCACTTTGGTGGGTTGCATATGCTTGCCATGCATATACAGGGACATGTATCACACCTCTTATGTCAGGTTAGTAGCTTCTGGTATGTACAGTATTTCTGCTCTTTCTGTTCAGTTGCATTTCCTATTGTTATACCTCAGGATACTGTACTCATGACTATTACTGTTAGTTTAGTGCACTTTGCATATCTGCTGATACTCGCTGGGTTTTTGGACTCACATCGTTGATATATACTATTTCTGGTTAAAGCAGTCAGGAGAGTCCAGCTGTCAGTCCTCCCTGTCGAGACAGGTTCTAGTGTGATATTTAGTTAGTTTTTGGCTATTTGGATACTTATGGTTTGGATTTGTATATGTTCCGACACTCGTGGATTTTATTTTGAGTTTTGGGTTTGATACCCACGTTTTATTCTTTTGGTAGTGGAGTAGGTTATTTCTCTATACTGTGATGGTTTTATGGGTTCTTTCACTGCGATGTTTTCTATGTGTAACGAAGTAGTTATATATAACTGCGTGGTTATGAATGTCTCTTTTCTTTATTTGTTCCGGCTATGTTGGCCGAGGAGTTGAATATATGTATTCATGATTCATATTATCCCCCGTACTGGGGAGATTCTGCCAGATTTTCGTCTGGTAGGGACCCCTCTTAGGGCGTGACAATTAAAATTTCTATACTCATTTGACCTATTTAAGTTAGATTGACCACTTTGTTATTCTTTTATAATTACATATAGTTTTTTTAAAAGTGTCAGTGTGGTAGGGACCTATTTAAATTATCTAAGTGTTTTTTTAATACAAAAGCATAATGAACGAGAATTCATGTTTGAATTAAAAAACAAAGAATAATCAGTGACAGTGATAGATTTCCAAAAATAATTAGAGTAAAAAATACTTAAAACATAAGAGAGCTTAAAAAATTAGAAACATAAATTCAATCTGTTACCACAAATTTTGTATTT